>VOMN01014622.1:0-40959 GCA_014899125.1 Orchestia grillus
TAATTCAACGAAATATCCATCAAACGAAGAGGCACACAACATTTACAATGATGTCTTCAAGCTTCCATCCTTCCGCAGTCAGGGACTCATTAATCTAGTATTTCTTAAATTCTACGTATATTTCCCTAAATGACGTGGCATTTGAATAATTTTTAGACAAGGATATAAGGTAGCGGAATTGTTAACATTTTGCCAGCCATATATATCCTAGAACGTCGAAAGAGACGATGGAAACAAACAAAATTTCCTGTGAACGATTCTCGTTTGCATGTCTCGACACCCCTGCTGCTGCATGTTCACATCCATTTGTGTTCACGTCCAAAGGCATAATCGAGTATTCACGCTACACATACCTCCATATACACTTATATATTTCTCGTAGAAATTAAAATCCCGCATATCAATACAGAGAAAAACTAAAAATTTAATAGAAAATGTCCTATCCATAACTATTAAAGCAATAAGTCCGCGCGTCCTTTGAATTCAACGTAGTAATTTTAAGGTTCATTATCCAATTTGTAATGAACTTTCTATAAAAACGCAAACAAACCTAATAGTTTCTTCAGCATTTCTTCAAAATTTTCAATAAATGAACTATGAATATCACGCGGTAAAAGACTGAGGGTGCGCTAAACAAAATGGTTACCGTAAGCGGCGATCGTCCAGTGAGCTGCGACTCGACCTCGTTAGGGAATACAGCGAGCGCCTCGAAATTTGGCCCCCCACAAGTCGCGTCATATTCGCAACTATCCACCGATTTCAATCTTCACCACTTCCCCGGTAAGGATGAGCTACCTCAATTTAATCCAATAAGTATTTATCTATTTCAGGCGATGAACTCGTCAAATGTTCGTTTTAGAATAAAGAACCTTGAAATGAACTCGAGGGTCGAATGAACATTTGCCAAGTATGAATTTTGTTGGAATATTACAATCAACTATTATGAAATAAGTTCAAAATTCTCAATTAAAATTAAAAATTTGAAAAAGGTACAACGTAGAATTCATCCGATTTAAATTGCACTTTTGAATAATTCATTTTTATCAAACGAAATAAAGGTTATTCGTCTTTTTTAACCCCTTCCGGTATGAATCTACCAATTTCGAGCGTATGCATACATATGGAAAAACATGAAAATCCCTTGAACATAGCATATTTTCGTCAAGAAACCTGCCGGGGAAGGGGTTGATTTAAAGACACCGGTCGAGCAAGTAGACGTGGAGACGGTCTTTTAGACTACCAAGTGCACTAGAGTTCAGTACTTCAACAAGGTGAGAGCGTAAGACTTCTTTCCAAGGGATAACCGCCGTTGTCACTGCACTGCAACAACGATATTTATTCAAATCTAGATCGTATCGAAGAGCGTCGGCGGTATGACAAGACTACAAAAGGCAACTTCAGGAGAGCAAAGAAATTGTCTGTCATGAGTTGCTTACTTTCAGGCGGCCTCGTAAAACGTTCAGCAGCAGCTACAGTGGGACGAGACAGTGGGTATACGTAGGGAGCCATAACAGAGTGTGGCACTAGCTGCTAAGCTTTTATAGGTCAAAGCTTACTACAAACATCCTTGCTGCATTTCATAACTATCTGGGTTGCATCACCTTCGCAAACGTCTCTACGACCTGCAGAATTTCTTAACACGTTGACTCCGATTCTCCCCACAGGTAAATTTACATGCCGACAAATATCTCTACTGTGAATTTTAAAATGTAGGATTTTAGTTTCACAAATTTGGTAACTCTATTAATTTTCTTTCTAATCAGAACTAGCTTAATCGATTGATGAACACAAATTTGAAGAAAATTCGAAAATTTGTATTTATACATGATACTGCTTTGATTACATTAGGTTAGGTTAGATGATCGCGTGTACCATATATGACCCACCCCGGAGTCAACGTGCTAAGATATCTACGAGAGGATACCTGACAATCGTCCATACGCAAGTTGATTTGAACTTATTGTACATAAATTCATCGACAGTAAGTGAATCCAATGCATATAAACTACACCATTAGAGTTCGTCGCTTGGGAATCCTTATTGATTTGAGTCATGGAATGTACGCAATGTCAAAGCTGCAGCGTGGGAAGCGTTACTCTACGGATGTGGCCCGTCACATTCCACTGTTTCTACCCAGCCCACGGCACAATCGTTATGGTGTATTCCTGACTTCTTAACTAATGAAAAATTCATATTCATCATAGGGCAAATCTGCATTCAATAAACGATTTCCTTACTTTTCCTCCAAATAATTGCAATTCGATGAAAAGACTAATACTCCATGTCACCAAGTCTACTTCAAACAATTTAAAAGATTGAAAGTATTAATGACTCTACTCCAATTCGACAGTATCTCTAGATTAGTTCTCAATATACTAGAAATATTGAAATCGTGTGGAGGAGCACCAACCCTAAATTACGAGGCATTACGTGTTCACAACGTCCCTGCCCCCAGTCTAATTCACGGTCTCGAGAAGTTTCAACGCAACGCTCGTGGGATGTTCAATGAACAAGCAAAGGAGCAGGCTTGACGTTCCTAATATGGAGCAGCGATAATACAGTTTGGTAACGATCTACTTATATTTCTGTTACCATAAATACTGATTTCTGAAGTCGAGTTCATCACACGCTCTCCAACAATGCGGTACCTTTCTCACGGCAATCATAACCCTCATAAGTTCATCATGACCAGAAATTTGTAGGCGGATCGAAAAGTGTTCCTATAATATTCGCTTTCAGTTGATTCAGTTATTTCAATTTAGGACTTACAACTTTGGGCCCTCGCGGTCGTTCTAAATTATGACTAAAATATCGGTGCCTGTTGACTTGGACACAATAAACCGTAGGGCCTATCTTTCGTATTACGTAAAGGATCATGACCACAGACTCACGCACTTCATAACAGCAGGCAAATGCCCAGCGATGATAAAAAAACGGGTAAAATAAGTCACACGATTTCACACAGTCACAATTTCGTATGTACCAACATTACTCATGGAGCGCCGTTCTAAGCTCATGAAAACTCAAGAGGGTAGATTCTCGGATTTGGCAGCTGTGAAGGAGGCGCTATCAAGGCTGGAAAGCTTTGAGCAATCAAGTAAAATCTTGGCCTATAAACACCAGCAGCCTCTGAGCCAAGCGGCCAGCTCGGCCATGTGCGCATCATGGAGCCTTCACACCTCAAACTTTCGATAAGACGCACGACTTCCTGAGAAAAGAGTCGCTTTTCGGTTACCAGGAAATGGTGTGCTTCTCGCAACTTTTTCCTGTTCCTTTGTTCCTATATCCTACTTGAATAATTCATGCACGTAAGAACGGCAAAATACCCTAAGAACAATGCATAAAAGCTAGGCGTTTTCAACGCGTCATTTCTTCACCAGCCGAACCTAACCCAAAGAATTAAGAGCGTTGCGGTTGTTAGATTACAGACTAACTACAGCGAACCTCAAGTTTCGTTTTGCAAATGCTGCTTGTACGTCATTTTGTGTTCAATGGAAAGAGATCAAATTCTAGTCGCGTGATATAAATTGGAACACAGCGTGAGAATTATTCTACATAAATTACCTTCAAGAAATTGACGGCATGCTTAGTGTCTCATCTTATTTATGGAGGGTTAGTTCTTGATCTTGATGGCTAAGAATAACGCAAGCAGGCCACCTTATTGTCGATGATCAATCTGTTCCAACACCAAGGAGCTACAATGCAAAACTGAATATATTTACCGCAGTGAAAAAATAAAAGCAGAGATTGATTCACCTCTGGCGAAACTTTTATAATCACAAGTGGACGACTACATGAATGCACGTATTATCCCATCTATAAAGAGTTAAAATTCAGTAAAATAGCAACTAAAATTAGTTGCAAAGCCACAGATAAATAGTTTACATCACTCACAGTTGATAATTCCTAGATTTCAAATGAAAATATCTCAAATAACAGTGCGTGGTCACTTTTTTCAGACAACACTGTAACTCGGGCTTCTCCAACGCATTGAAGGAGTGAGTGCTCCGCCGCTTCTTCCACACCTCACGCCGCCTCGAGAGCAACTGACGCTGGCTGAAGTTTCCCGCGTGAGGTGCATCCGAGGACGACACTGGACGGACATACGTATCACCCAATGCCATCTCCAGAATTGTAGTCGGTGGCAAAGCAGGATAAGGCGCTGGCAGACATCTTGCACCTTTTCCTCTGTGATCATAAATAACTGTGTTGAAGCGTATCCTTTCAATAGAATCTAATAGATTACTCACATTTTTTGCTGAATCTTATAGCCGATTAAAAATAATTTAAAAAAGTAATTCACACTGGCTATCGGAAGTTTCTAGCAAGCACAACGCATGATTATTTTTCGAAAGAATGCTGCATACGCAGAATATGGAAGAGCTCAATTTCTTTACTGTGTACAGTAACAAATAAAAAATAATCTTAGACATCGATTTAGGTCCAAACATTTAGAAAAATTATTTCTACCATCGTCACTGCAACATTATTGAACACTAGTAAAAAAAGGGATTTAGCATAGTTTAGTTTTGAAGAGAAGGGATTTTTTTCGGTGAAGCTGCTCCTCATCGCGTTTTTTGAAGTCAAGTATTCATAAACAAACTATGCTAGCGAAAATACTGTCAAGTATAGTTCCATATGTAGGATGACGCAAAATAGGAAAACACATTTTCAAATCTATATTTTATAAACTATTAAAGCTAGACGTTTTCTATTATAGTGTATCATAAGTTTACTTTTTTGTAGCGGTTTTGAGGTTTTGAAAATTTAATAAGATTACTAAAATCAAAAATTTGACAGCGAATTAAGCTAAAGGAAAAAAAGTACCCGTGAGAGGAACTACAATTTTTAAAAATTCCTGACCCGCGTCAAATTTATTGAACGTAATATCAAATTTATCGAAACAGGCTGTGGTTGAATGCGAAGAAGGCTGCACGTATGCGTAGAAAGGAATGGAGGACTTGTACAGTAAATTTACCACCCCATCTATGAAATGAGAATTGCGATTTAAAAAAAAAAACACGAATAAAGCTGGTTTTTCTGAAAATTTCTCGCTTAATAGCTTGTAACATAAACTAATTTGAAAATAGGTTTCCTTTTTTCTACTGCACCCTGGTATAAACATTCCGGTATAAAAAATTATACTTCGTAGTACAAACACTTTTCTCCTTTTGCTTAGTTCACAGCAAAATTTGCAATTTTAGTTGTACCCTTAATAAATTTTCAACATGAATGCATAAAAAGCGTAGGTATACGACTGTGCTGCTAGACAGCGTAAAATTTACTTATCTAAAAATCGGTTCCTATTTTTTTTTGCGCCACCCTGTATAAGCTTTGAAGTCAACAATTCACAAACAAGTTATGTTAACTAAAATATTTTCATGTCGTATTTTATTCAATAAAAGTCTTAGCTTCCCTCAGATTACATTAATTTACGAGACGTTTAATATCCTATCTAAGACACGACCACATATTAGGGTCACTTGCAGTAATGTTCTCCATAGTGGCGCGGGAAAAGTGCTGCAGGTAAAATAATTATACATATATAAATAAACGACGGTTATGAATATAATACCAGGAGTGAGCCACTATCTTCGTTGCCTGAGAAACTAAGACGCAGGAAACATGAACACGCCAGCTTAATCAACAAAGAATGTAAAGGTCAACACTTTTAGCTCTAACATGAACACACCAGCTTAATCAGCAAAGAATGAAGAGGACAACACTTTTCTGGAAAGGAACTCGGACCATATCTTGAAACTGAGAAGCTCCGAGTACATACTTCGTTGGGGTCAATGACTACCGATGCGAACCATTTTTTATCGCAGTTATTCTACACTTTATGAGAACTAACTATTTCATCACCGGCATATAATGAACGGTTTCACCCGAAGCATGAAGTCGCTACAATTCATGACTTTTATACTTTAAATCCATGACTTTTATGGGATATCTAATTTCTACTTGACCCTAGAACTAAAATGCATATTCAATATATTTAATCGAATAATGTTTTTAAAATCGTAATTAAAGGAGAAAGACTTTTCATTGTAACTTTCTTCAAAGCTTTAATTTGAATTAAGAATTTAGATTTTATTTTATATTAGTTAATTGTATCATTAAAACAAAACTAAAACTAACAAATTATTCGATATCTGAAGATATAACAACTCGATATCCGAAGCTACAGCGTAAACCCATAAAGGCAACCATTTGAAATCTAACATTATGTCAAAATAGTTTTCAGTAAATATTAAGAAATGCTGATAATCTCACTTCATTTCATAGCACATTGTGAATGTTTTGTGTGCATATAGTGTTTCGTGTTACAGTTACAGGCTAACTAATTGCACAAATGAGATTTCATTTATTTAGACATATAGCTAGTCCACGTTCGTAGAACTCATTCAGAATATACATTTCATAACATTTAACACTTTAAGCGCGACGTGCGCCACATGTGGTCACGCGATCATCTAACCTAACCTAACGTAACCAAAGGGCCAACACACAGGAATACAAATTTGTAAGTGTTCATGAAATTTGTGTTCATTATTTGAATAAGCTAGTTTAGATTAGAAGGAAAATGAATAGCCTAACCAAATTTGTGAAAACAAAATCCTTCATTTTTACATCCGCAACGGAAATAATTGCAACATGAAATTTTACCTGTGTGGAGAATCGCACTTAAAGTGTTAATGAAAATACTAAACACAATTTTTCTTTTTCCAAGTATTTGGTCTCATTTGCACTCAAAATAGAGATGGCACAGACAAAAGTATTCAACCAAAATATTTTTCTAGGCTGAATATTTAGCGCCGGAACCATTGTTGCAAATTACTCCTTCGAGACAAATTTCATGTAATGTAATTAAGCGTTTGTAAGCTTGGGGTGGTAAATGTGTCCATTCTTCAACGCATATTTTCTTCAATTCCTCAATATTCATCGCACTTCTTTGATGAATATTCTTCTTCAGTTTTCCCCAAAAATATTCCAAAGGATTGAGTTTCGGATACGGACATTGGCTTGACCATGGGAGAACACAGATTTTGTTCTTCATAAACCATTCCGTGTTAATTTTACCTTATATTTAGGGTAGTTTTCTCGCTAGAACGCCCATTTGCAATTTTACGATAAATGTTTTGCACTTGAAATTAGACTCTTCTCTAATATTTGACAGTACATGGCCCCATCCATCTTTCCATCAATGATATGAAGTGCATCAGTACCATGGGTTGTGAAATAACCCTTTAACCATTTTCTTGCCTCCTCCGAGCATCACAGTTGGGATGGTATTATACTTCTCACAGTCTGTTCCTTGTGTCCATCATCGATGACTAGCGCAGTCAGGACCATGCAATTTAATCTTGGTTTCATCAGACCAAATAACCTTCTTCCAAAATGTATGTCTTTTTTCCTACGTGTTCTTTTGCAAAGCTTAGACGACTGGCTTCGTGGTTTTTGAGTAGCTTGGGAGTTTTATAGGGTGTGAAAAATTTTATCTTATGCTGTAAAGTTCTCTACTGTTGATTCTTTAATCACGTCTGTCCTGAAGGCATCCAGATCAGTTTTTAACATTTCTCGAGTCATTAGGGGCTTATTTTTAATCTTCCTCATTAAAAATCGATGAGACCTAAGATCAGTCTCTCGTAGAGCACCTGACCCTAGTAAGTTAACGTTGAGCCATATTCTTCAAATTTACAAATAATTGAACCAACGTTAGAGTATGATACATTAATCTGAGTAGAAATCTTTATGTACGACATTCCTTGAGAATGGAGCTGAACTATTCGCTACTGTAGACATTCTGAGACTTCTTTGACTTTCGGTATGACGTCCTTTAGGTGACTGTAGGCTACGACGCATTATATATCAGTGACTCACCGTCTACTTCCATGCAAAACCAAGTTGATTTCTTTTTCTCGAAACGTCTAGCTTGTTCAACAAGTAATTCAGATACGATGGGATAGGCTGAACACGATAATTATCGTATGAAAGTTGTCTCACAGAAATGGTTGAATAGGTACTTTGTTTCGTGCCAAATATGATTTTGAAATATATGAAGCCGTTTTCTTGTAAAATTCCATGCCTTTTTTAACAATTTTACTATGTTAACTAGAATTTGTGTTTTGTTGAACCTTTAAGTACGTTGGCTTGCTAGACGATTAATTAAAAAAAGATTTTAAAGGTATCAATTTCTTGCGTCCCCTGCTGTATATAGCTCACCAGTCCTGGAACTGCAGATGATATGAGATTTTAGATATTCATTGAGATATAAATAATCTATAAATATTATTGGTGTTCCAGAGCTAGCTAAATTTATGTCGCAAATTATTTATTCACAGTTCTTCATACCGTTATTTCACGTTTCGCTGTTACAATCTTATCTCACTTTCTTTCATATATACTGTATAAGCGAACAGTTTTTATACATGCACTTGTAACCATGACTTTAACTATAACTAAGTTTGTTACTTGCGATGGTTGTCTTCCATCACAAGAATAGCGAATGAAAAACAAGCCATAAAATTTGAGTAATTTCAAAACCAAACCCACGGCAGCCTCAAAATTTAAATTGATCAAGTATTTATTCTGATAGCTCTAATTTTTTGAAATGGTAGTTTCTCTTTAAAGCGAATGGACAACGCAGGACTGTCTATTGAGAGAGTGGTTCCCTTTAGTATCACCTCCGAATAGCTACAGCGGAAAGACATATTATTCAAACTGACCACTTTAAATGGTGAAAATATGACTGAATTGAAATAGGTCTCTGATACACAGGTATGTTAAAGAAGGCCACATAAAACTATAAAGATATGGGTGAATAACTTTTCCAAATAAGTAAATTATTTTTTATGTATAGTAACTTTACTTCCCACAAATAGAGTTGGCTAGTGCTTCGAACGTCTGTGAAGCCTATTTTAGCATCAATTAAGTTTATTTCGCAAGCCGTATTTGCTTTACGATTGACTCATTGTAGTTGCACGAATTTAATTGCGTGCGAGTCTTATGACTCAGCTTTATATCGGCCATAACTCCCAAAGTGTGATAGTATTTTTTGATTAAGTTTTCCTGCAAATGCAGAAGCTCTTACGTTTCGTCCCACTGGCCTTTAGAGCTTTAGAGCCTCCTCTGCCCCATGGTCAGCCCAGAAAGCCTCCTCGACTTTTAGGCGCATCTCGTTTTAAATTTACCCCAAGTGTCCTGCCTTATGCTCCGAGCGATCGTTCACGTGCACCATGTGATATATGGAGGCTGGCCTAGTTAACCATTTGACCGTTGGGAAGACAAAGATTCTGCCTCGATGGCTGCCACAATGACAAATGCATAGAACACGAGGACCCAGCATAGCCTCCTTTCAGTCTTCGAATGGGTTGTTCCCAAATAAGACCTTACATAGTTCACCAACAGCCAGCGTCTCTGTTTGCTAGAGCCGAGGCTGGGATCTTCATTAATCTTATCATCGCTTAACGGCCCTCACAAGCAGACCTCATGACGTCACGAAAAGGTTGCCGGAGCCAAAGAATTCCTCTCAAGGAATGCAACTGACCGAAAAAAGCCCAGGTATGCCAGACAAGCACGAGAAACGCGTAAGCGTCTTCGTTTGCAGCTCGTTCGCTCATCAGGTTAGGCTAAACAAACATGGTTAACTCACCAAAAACGGAGAGCAAACTTTCGCTCTTGAATTTACACAAAGTGCGTTTGGTTTTCGGACAACTCGTAAGCGATTCTGTATTCAGTCCACTATTGACGGTAACTTGTGAAGCAGGAACAAAGCCATTCGTATTCCTATGTAAAATTTAAATTTCTAATATGCGGGTAGATTTACAACTGATGGAAACTGTGACTTGAGATATCACACTTATTCAATGCTTAAGTAGCGAAAGTTATATCAGGAAGCCCACTAGTGTCTCACTGAAACTTACTCCTGCAAGCGACTTCAGTGAGAAACCTACACCTGCAAGTGACTTCAGTGGGAAACCTACTCCTGCAAGTAACTTCAGTGGGAAACCTACACCTGCAAGTGACTTCAGTGGGAAACCTACACCTGCAAGTGACTTCCGTGAGAAACAAAACCGAGCGTCCGCTATTTGGAAATCATACAACACCAACCCAAACAGGAAATTCTCCAGTGCCTTCTCGCACTAACACTGGGAAATTATTTCCCAATTCGTCAAGTTGTGGATACCGGCAGGATGATTTCCCTACCCACGCTCGGCGATGACGTGTCGCTATGCCTCGCGTGAGAT
This sequence comes from Orchestia grillus, assembly GCA_014899125.1. Lineage (NCBI taxonomy): Eukaryota > Metazoa > Arthropoda > Malacostraca > Amphipoda > Talitridae > Orchestia > Orchestia grillus. The sequence goes on from VOMN01014622.1 coordinate 10,251, forward strand.
CAACTTCCATTGAAAACGGATAAATCTTTACGCGATGAAAAAAGTTTCACAATTACATAAAGTGAGATGGTTTTCGTACCCGTCAATGAAGTGTTATTTCCTTACTCCTAATACTGCAAAACAATAGAAAATGTCCATCATTTCAATGAACTTGTGCTTTTGTATCATACGTGTGTTATACTTATTACTAGTATTGTATTAAAGAAGAACAAATTTTATAATTTTATCGAACTGGCCCCCAAAAGGAAAGTTCTAGCATTAAATATTTTAAATTTCGCATCGGTACAAATAAATGGTAATTTATGGCTTTAAACCAGAGACAAGATAGAAGTGAAATTTTGCTACATAATGTTCTTAAATCTAGAACAAGAATGCTATAAAGTTGAATTGCATCTGGTTAGATTAACAGTGACTTCAAGTCTTTACACGCCGAAATGACAACTAGAGCAGGTATAAAGAATCTAGAACATTCTGTGCATTCGTACCCTAATATTCAATATCAGGGTTGTGGCTATTCCTGAGTGATTCTCTACAAAAAAAAGGACAGCTAAAGTTCTCCGCTTCCGATCGGTCATGATCGTATTTCAATTGAAGAGCAATTTCTCAGCAATGAAACTCGCTGAAAATCAAAGAAAACTTGCAGTTCAATTAACACAAGTCTTGATGTTAGAGATTTATTATTTTCAACATTATTAGCTAGTTAGTTTAACGCTCTCTAGCCACATTGAATGCGATCTCAAAACAGCGAAAAGAAGGGACCATTCAGTACGGACTTTAGAAAACGTAGAATCTATGCACAGGTGTTTTCTCACACAAGATCCCCTGCGCATAGAAACAACAAGTTAAAAGAGAAGAGGAAGAAAAGATAAAGAAACAAGCGAAGAAGGCATGAAAAGGAAAGAAGCAAAGTGGGCACGAAAGATAAAAGTCCCAAAGGCATAGGTAAAGCTGAGGTAACCTAACATCGTCCCCCTGGGGACACCAGTCCCTACAGCATGGGATTGACAAACCTAACTAACCAAAGTTAGCAATTGCCCATGGCCTATCATATACCCCATGAGGGGTGAAGGGCGAGAGAAATGCACGGAATTACATATAAATTTTTTGGATGCTAAGTGTCTGAACGATTTTATACAATATTGGTTATACCGGGTGTACCATAAGTTTCCACAGCGAGGAAAATTTTGAAAGTATATTTTCTACGTTCAAATACCTTAAAAGGTGCATTTGACTAAAAAGCAACGAACCACGTGAATATAGGAGACATACGGAAAAGTAAAGATGCGAGACATAAATCATCTCCAGGAAAGTATCACCGCCATTACGAGTGTAACTTCAACTGTTCTAATATGTGTTTCATTAACGGTGGAAAACACGTAAATACGTATTTTCGAAATAACCATTATAATTTAAAAAACGCACATACTAAAGTAAAAACGGTTTTCGAACATAAAATGGTATTTTTTCTATGTATGGAAGCTCATGACCTACCGTGTAAAAGTTTCTAGACGGTGGAACAATTTCAATGTGTTAAGGGGTTAAAAAATTAAAAGGATATCTAAGGCATGTACGAAACCTGAACGGACTGCACCAATAACAGTCATCCCCCTGACGTCTACGCCCATCTACGTAAAGGATAAGATTTTCACTCCCTAATGCACTCGTATTGGAATTTAGGCTTCCTACCATTCTAATTATTACTCTTAAAAATCGTAGGGAATCATTAGAGTACTAGTAAAATAGTTTCTTTTGTTGTTGAAGTCTTAAGTGTGAGGCTAGTGATGCCCTCGCTGCCCCTGATCGATGCGTTATGCCCTTTATGTGCGCTAAATAACATGTGTTCATCACCGTAGTTCCAACCTATGTCTTTTAGCTGTGGCTGTTAGAAATAAACGTCACCAATTGTTTAAGAAGCAATTTTATATCTATGTCATAAAAGCAATGCCGACGACACCTGAGTGAGAAATTAGTTACTGGATGCATTGGGAGTTGCGGAAGCAATCGTGTACATGTGAGGGGAGAAACTCCTCGTCTACATATTAGAAACTCCTGGAAGAGCCTAAACGTTACGTGACGTAAGGTTATCTGAATATAATGGTACACTACAAGATGCCGATGCAAAGGGAGGTTTCAAAAGATGTCAAAGATCGTATTATAAGCTATCGAAACATTTTAAAGAGCCTAGATGTACCCTTAATTAAGCACTGTGGGTTATATTGTGAAGAAAGGGAAGATGAAAGACAAAAAAATTGTTTATTCCAAAATCGGTCACGAGTAAAGCATGAAACCCGTCGGGTTTTTATTGAGTAAGAATACAACCTTAAAAATTGGTGTAAGCGTTTCGTTGAGATTTCTGTAGTTGTGATTCTTAATCTACTAGCCTGATGAAAGCAAGATAAAGCTTCCTAGTCCACCTTTTTCGGTGTCCTAGAGGTCAATTGATAAAATAATTGATGAAGATGATTGGATGGCCAAAATTAGGCATAAATATAGATATTCCAGCAAAACGCGAGACTGAAAAATATGGCCATGATCATGCCACTCATGCTTTGGAGAAACGATAGAACAGCCCAAACACAAAAGAACAGGGTCTCAACTGGGAAACGTGAGGGCAGAAGCATGGTGAAATGGGGTTGCTTTGCTTATAATGGTACAGTACAAGTATAATTTATTAAAGGAACTATGGCTAGAGCTAAATGTCGTAAGAACTTAGAAGATGACCTGTAAAAATCTACGAAGAAACTGGATCTTAGACCTGAATGGCTGTTTCAACAAGACAATGATCCTACGCTTACTGTCAAAGTAATTCGTGAATGGTTCCAAAGCGACGATATCATGGTACTGACATGGCTTAATCAACCACCGGATTTAAATCCGATTGAAAATTTATCGAGAAAACTTGAAATTCAGGTCTACGCAAGGTGAAGGATTAACCTCCATCAGTTGAAGGCGTTTGCGAAAGCAGAAAGGGCTAAAATTCTATTCGAATTTTGCCAGGATTTGATTAAAACTTACAGAAACCGCGTAAGAGCTGTAATTAAAAATGGACGAAAGTGTAACTAAATGTTTTAAAAAAAAATTTCAAAGGAACAAAAACTTTGTTCACTATATGTTTTATTAAATTGTACATAAATTTTATGAACGCGAGAAGTATTCCATCTTCGTTCCTGAGCTGTGTTTGTTGGTGTCAATCGTATTCTGTGAGTAGCTTTCTTACGAGTATTCAATATACGCTTTGAAACGAAAGTCTTTTCTGTTCAAATACTTGTTTCACCTTGCTGTAACCCGTGGGTAATCTTCTAATTAACTCTCTCTTCAAACCATATTGTTAAATCTTAATAAAACCTAGCAGTGCAGTACAGCCAACAGCAGTAGTGATTTACTATTTTAGAGCAGCTATTGAACCAGTAAAGGCATCGCAAAAAGAAAATATCCTGGCATACAGCCGAAGAGAATCAGAGAACTGAATTTAACTGTAATCGTAGAAAAATCCTTTTTACTATGTACTGTAAATATTCAGTATTTCCCATACTGTGTAAATTATTTTAAACAAATCAACGAAGTGTAAGTTCTTCGATTGACAAAGCGTATTTGATAAGTCCTTTAAACTATTTTACCTTAATTCATAACAAAATAAAATAATTACAACATGGTAAGATGAAACCATTTCACTTTACTTCGCCTGAATTAAAAACAATTTCGGAAATACTGGAAAGGTTTCTATACCCTCAATGGTTATTCGCGTTCCTATGTAGTTATACATTCAATCTCGGAAGTTTTAAACGACAGATCTTGTGGACCAGTCGTAGATGACCAACAGTAACGTCACGAGTCGGAATTTACCAAAAGCTACAAAAAGCAATTCTCTGATACCTTGATACACGATCGCGTTGGGCTCCGAATTTGCAGAACCATAATCAAGATTTGTCATCGAAAATACAACCTTTCTCAACATAGACTCAGAAATGCGCAATGAGTCGATATGCGATATCGACTCAACCAATCACTAGGAGTCAAGTACATGCTATTGACTCGCGAACGTGCACCACGAGTCAATAGAAGATATTGACTTTTAAAGTCAATAACTGGAGGTGTGCTTTCAAATAGGCTTAGCAACGTGGGGTCATGTTTTCGACGGGGCGCTGAGCAAGAAATGTCAGGACTAGATAGTTCAGTGAAATTCATGAGCTACTTCACTTATATTGAGCGTACAAAGCTTCGTTAGGGATAGTTAAAAATTTTGGTAACTGAAAGAGTCTGTGCTTAATTTTTTTTCGATAGCAGTCTAATTTTCTCCGAAGTTAAAACGGTACATAAACCTTGTGCCTTATTATTTTGCACGTATATTTCCATATTAGGTGACAGGAAATTTTCGAGAATTATACTTATTAACCCTTACCATTCTTCATTTTGAACTCGATGATGATAACAGTATAGTCACTTAAAATACCCAGGCATTTTCGGATTGAGAAATTCAGTTAGAAAAAAAAAGAGGACAAGCTAACTAGTGGGGGCACCTCTCCATTCTCTGTATTAAACACTTCAAATCATCTATACTTCGCTGTATACTTTATAACCACGTTACACTTCCAAATCCGGAGGGTTGCTTACGCACAATAATCTTAAAGCTGTCTTTTTTTATTATATTAAGAGAAAAAATTTACCCATAGGAATAACATATCATGCTGACCAATCCAAAGAAAGGAAGGCAAAAAGAGCAATGAACAGATGGGTATTACTTGTTCCCACGCAGGTGATGGGCGTAACCGCCATTGTAAATCACTAATTTAATTGACTTTTTTAAATTCTGTGTAAACAATGGCAATAAAGTTTGAAAATACGCAAGAATAAAGTTATTGACTCTTATTACTATTAACAAACATCTTAAAAGAATCATATATTTGGGGGCCCTCTTTCTGATTAATAGAACGAAAATCGTAACGTACATCATTCGGAAATTCAATACCTTTGTTTACTAGCAATTTTTTCCAACAAAAATGTAGGCTACATCACATACAGCATACAGCATAGCTGACGTACAGCACTGCTAAAGAAACCTAACATACGGCATTAAGACAGGGAATACTATAACACTGGTCGATTTCTCGTAAAAAGGGAGGAACATTGTAAAGAATTGATTAAAATATTGCCACGTCTATTTAAAATACTAATCCAGTTAGACCTTCTGCCGCAAATACTTTTTTCCTGTACAGAGGATATCTTCGAAGGTGAGGTTGAAAAAATGATACTTCCGTTAAAATATCAATTGAAATATTGCCAATTGAATCAAAGCATAACAGAGAGTATTTCGCGTAGTTGTAAAACAGTCTGGGAGAGCAACCTAAAATTTATCAAGACTTAATGTAGTCATGACATTTAGAGATAGGTCTACTCCCGGGAAATGGAAATGAATAATTAATTTAGTATAATAAATATATATTCGTTCAAGAAAAGTAATATTTTTTGTTGACATAAATAAGAAATTTGGACTCATCATGAGAAATTCAATTAAAAAAGTAGGACAAAATTAAATAGTCTGGAGAGAGATTATCAAATTAAAAACCCGTATTGTTCAATATACTATTTAATACGAATTTTGAAAATGCCGGCACAACCATTAACCCAAAGAACCAATGGCATGCTGTTCGTATTAAAAATACGCTTTAAGAAATTCTTCATTTGGTTTTCTATGAATGCAACTCTGTTCGAGCGATCGAACAAGCACGACGCCAAAACCCGCTGGAGAAAGTGTGTTCCAGGTTATTGTAAACGATTCTTAAACATAACACATTACTAAAAACAACAATTTCATTGAACTCACGTATGAGATTTTAGTCCCTTGGAGCTGGGAGTGGAACGGACTACACGAAGGCCAGCGCATCAGTGAGGAGCTTATACTTCCGGAAGTAGTTTTGAGACATGGAGCCCAACATCAGACTGCCTTTCCGACTCATAAGAGCTAGGAACGGCAGTCTATATTGGATTGTGTGTACAGCATCACAGATGTGTCTGACAGATTATAAACTGCCGAGAGGGAATGCCAGCGATGCAACAGAGGCAGTGGTCGTCATACAGACATCTTGGTTCTTATTTCTCAGAAACGCCCTGTAAACGCGTCTGCCGTGTTAGCTGCAACCCACCGCAGGATCACAGGCGGCTTGGTCTGCTTGTGTCACTCCCCATGACTTTTCTTCTAATAGATCACTTTCTTCGAAGCAACTTTGATATCCTTGATTTCTTGGAGATGGAGAAACTTGTACTCTTGGATCACAAACCAAAATGGTCTCTTGAAGAGATCAAATTTCACAAGATACACTATTTTGATACAAATTTCACACTATTATGCTGTTTTTAAGTTTATGTCAGTAAAAAGAATCAGTTTTGACCAGCGCAAGTTTAGAGTTGCAGCTGGTGGCTGATGACCTACCTACCTGTTCACTACCAGAAGGACTCCGGGTTCAGCGACGACTGCTCCGAGATGGCGGTCAGGTTGTCAGAATTCAAGCCGAACCTTTTCATGAGAATTTCTTCCCGTCCTCATAAGGTTACATTGCATGTGCTCAGCTTGTGCTCTTTCACTTTCTTCTTCCGTGAAAGATCACAATTATATTTCAGGGTCTACGGACGTCAACCGCAAACCTCAAAAGTTCGGGTCTCCTGAACTTGAGAGCTTATGTTCGTAGATTTTAGAGATCCATGACCACACTAGCCATTCAAGTGCGCGTTGAAATAAGTCTGCGGTCGACTAAATTTGTAAAACCTTTGCACTGGAGTAAGTAAGAATATACTCATGAAACTTGTCATTTTGCATTGGAAAAAGCGAAATCATATTGGTATCTCAGCGTCTCATGCCGTCTACTACCTTAACCTGTGCATAAATGCCAGTAAAAGATTATGTTCCTCAGATTAGAGAATTTTTCATAGTGCTGAGGTTTTTCTTTTGGAAGCATGAATACCCGAGCAATCTCTCGGTGGTTCCTTCGTGAAAGTTTGGCATTTATAAGGTTACTAACATTCCTAGCATAACTTTATCGCTTATTGTTCATAAATTTTAGTAAATTCTCTTTGTTCATTTATTGTAAGCGTTAATCATCCTGATTCGATAAAAATTTAACAACTCACATCAAACGAATATGATACACACTGAGAATAAAATTCTGTTAATGCTGTACGTCGAGGTATTCATGCACATTATCACACTTATTAATGTAAACCATAGCGTAGTTTTCTAATCAAGCACTTCTTGTACGTGCAGTCAAACTACTAAGGTATTTCTCACGGAGGAAAACTCCGAGGGAATTCTATTTATTTATTAGATGGTTTGTTTGTTTATTAGGCATACTTAAAGTAATTTAACGTAATTTACAAAGTCACACTGACAAAAAACTAAAAAAGTTTAGTCATGTGAAAATAAATTAGATCATAATAACAAGTAACTCTACTATTACTTTCAAGCGATGTTACTCTCAAAAACAACTAGAAGGAGGTTTTTAACATATCAAATGAAATACATAGGATACCTTAATAACAAATAAAATACATGTCAGACTCTAAATAGAACTCAACCACACGAGATGAAGCGATGGTCGACTTATTACATTTTTGTGTATCAAACCTGACGAGTTAATTCTTATTTTCAAAGTCGCTTGAAGAAGGCGTCCATGCAGAATATCATTAGAAGAACTGAATATTGAAAGAAACAACATTATTTCGTTCTCAAAAGGCAGATAACACAGATCACATCTGCAAGTGATCTGTCCAGATAACAAACGATAATGGGTACAGTCGTACAGATCAGGTTAATGCCTTCAGATTTATACACTAAATACTGAACTCCACATTTTTACAGCTCATATTCTTTGTTTAGAGAACCTAAAACAAAATTAACAGCATTTACCGCCCTGCTCCTAGATGCTCTCAGCCTTCCCGTAACAGACATAATAGGGCTTAGGCAAAACTACAATTTTGTAAAGTCATGTTTTAAAATAAAATGGACAACTCAGACTATGCAGGAGAAACACACAAAATTTGAGTGCCATATGAAGATTCGAGCGAAGCATTGAAGTCCATAGGGGATGCAAACCATAGGTTAAAAACCTTCTCCCACGCAGCCGCTCTACGTCTCAGCGTGGCCTACTTGTTAGGACGGCCTCTCTGGAAGTCAGGCAGCGTACAGCTCTGCTCCAGGTCTCCAGCCAGTACTCAGTGTTGTTCCAGACTCGGTCAAAGTTGGTAGAGGATAGCTCGTGATGAAGCAAGCGCGGATTCCGACTGGGAGTCGTTTTGAACCTGACCCAAAGTTTGTTGTGAGTGTAAAAATTACTCCCGGGGTACTGTTTTTGTGTTTTTTGAAAAGAGTCCTAGCTGATAATTAGGGTGTGCTTCTGGTGTAAAGTAGGTTGCAACAGAAAATCCAGCGTGAGTACGGAATCGTGAATTATTCCGCCGTTCGATAACTTGTTAACCAAGGTGACGAGCACACACCGTACTTGCGTGTGTTACTGGGGCCCCTTGACGCCGGGCAACTTCCTATGTTTTACGTAAACAATTCATCTTCATGCGGAACGTAAGCATGGAAATGAAATTCAAAGGCGTGTGTAAGTCTTTTGACGTGTAGGTATTCAATTAGTCGATCTGATCAATTATGCTTCCTCGAACCGCTGAAAACTTGTGTTCTTTTGTTTACAAAGATTAGAGATAAATGAGCTGTAATTTTTCATTCCAAGCTGTCCTAATCCTGGGTTATTCAAATTCCCATTTTCTGTCGATAAACTTGAGGCGACGAGCCTCTGAAAAATTAGTTCACGTCTGATAATTTCAGAATTGGCGAAGGATATCCTAGATTTTTACATTTCCAGTTGCTCACCAGCACCGTAAACTCACAAATTCTCCGATTTTCTGAACATTATTTAGATAGTGAGTTGAAGTTCTCTCTCTTCTGGGCTGGTAGTTACCTCTATCTGTCCTCCAGACTGGCTACCGAGGGCAGTTGCTTCCGCCGATTCTCCTCTGAATAGTTAGTAAACAGTAAAGAGCTCCAAGAATAGATAAAGAATAATAAAATTGATTTCACTTTGTAATGTTCTTGCTACACTGTAAAAAAGAAATCAACTCCCTTGGTATTAACGAGCTGTGAGTTAGATTTGGCTATGATTCAATACTTGGGACAGTGCAGAAATAATTCATCTCTTGCTAAATAAACCATCTACGTTTGGAATGCAAGATCATCGAATAGATTGATAAATAGGTGAACAGTATTTCAGATCCATAAGGCACGGTCACATCTGATATTTTGATTAGTGTCTAGTGACTACCCAACTTCAAACCATGTAGATTAGTACTACCGATCTTTTCATTCTGCCTTATTCTCTAATTTACTCAACTTTAAACAAGCTCAATACTACCATTTCGTTACTCTTTTCTTCTCTCAGTGGCACAGCCATGGCTAAGAGTGCCATATTAGGCCCACGTGGTCACACTGGACGCGCACCTCGAGCACACAACATCGAGTCTCTCGTTGAAGAAAAAAAACACGAAGTCAATTCTCCTCTTGAACCATTCATTGATGACGCTCCAAATGTTGGCTCGTCCAGCGAGTCCACGTGTTCACCACTCGGTTGGAGAGGAAACGCTGACTCATTGTAGCCAAAAGTGATGTTCGATTTGTATTGATGCCTACCTGTACCTGATTTTTGATCTGAGAGTTCAAAGGGTTCTTGCAATTACCCGCAACTATGCATGGACAATGCAGAACAATATGTTTCCTGGGTGAGGCCTTCAACACAAGACTTCAGACTAGTTTACATAAGTAATATCTGCGTTGTGTCTTATTCATTTAAAAACGACGCCTCGAATCTTGCGTTGCAGGCAACATGGAATTGTGAGAAATTAAATAATTTCAATAACCTTTTGAACAGTGCTTTAATTTTTCTCGGTGCACGTTGTTCAACTCGCACACTTACAGTTACGCCTAGAATTATTCATGCTCTAATACTATTTTTTAATACATTCGAATAAATCCTTCAATAGGCCACTTTTCTTAGCAATGTTAATACCAGAAGTTTCGAATGTGTTTTGGAATAAAACCCAAAATGAGAGTTTTGAAATACATTATTTTGAAGATATATTGAACAATAATAGCAAATGAAACATGTTCAAATTTATTCGAACCCATCTCAATAATTTGTTGCGAAGCCTTTATTTTTATTCACTGCTTCCCGATTTGTTCTATAATTCACTACGAGATTCTTCCAGATATCTGCAAAAACCCTAGACCATTCATCTTTTACAATTTTCTTCATTCTTCAAGGTTCTTGGGCTTCCTGGCATTGTCATTTTTCTTAACAAGCTCCACAAATTTTCAATCGGATTGAGATCTGGGCTTTGGCTTGCCCACTTCAAAACATTGTCTTAACAACCAATTCTTAACAGATTTTGTAGTAAGCTTGGGGTCATTATCGAGTTGAAAGACCTTATCGGGTCACATGTCGAAAGCTTCGCCAGACTGTTTAAAATTATCTTTAAGAATTTTCACATATTGTTCTTGTTTCATGATTCCTTTAATTTTCACAACACTTCTAGTTCCATTGGCCGAGAAACATCCCCAAAGCATACAACTCTCCTCACCATGTTTCACAGTTGGAATAGTGGATTTCTGTTTGAACACATCACCTGTTCTTCTCCAGATGAAAGCAACGTCCCTGTGACCGAAAAGTTCCATCTTTGTCTCATCTGACCAAAGAATCGATAATCAGAAGCTAGCTTTTTTCAACATAGGCTCTGACAGAAGATAATCGGGCATACTCAAAACTTCAATTCACTCAATAACTCTTTGAAAAAATGTCTAATTTAGCCTCCTGATACCATCACGTTTTGGCCTGAGTCTTCATGCATATATACATGTACCTAGATGTGGACGTGTTTTTTGGTTTAAAAACATTTCATTGGAGTTTTTGTCTCCTTGGAAATTCACCCTTACAGCTGCGGCTTGAGGAAAGGAAAAATCCTTTGCTTGCAATAAAACGCGGTCTGTATAATCCTTTGCTTGCTGTAATACGCGTGTTCGTGGAACTAACCGGATTGCAAAACGTTCCCGTTGCTCAAACTAGCAAGCTTGGTATTCAAGTAAGCACTAACTTACATCAGGCGTAAGAAGATACACCAACGATGACTCAAAATTGTGAATGATTTCAGATTTATTAGGTCCGTAGAAATGAGCGATTGTGTAGCAGTCGGGGCACATAACTTTGTTCTTCATGCAAGTAGAGCCGTCTGCTTGCCAAATCATAAATATACCTGAAGACTAAACTAGAGATCGAGTCGGACGCTGGCTGGGCCTGAACACTTTTATGGCCCCAATTTGTGGGTGACGTTTGTTGTGAGATTCAATGTAAGCTGTGTCGCTTCATGAAGATATACGAGATCAAAGGCCTAAATAGTTTGTGCAAAAACACTTCCGAAATTCGTTGATTAGATAGTACACGAGTGTTATTCATGTGTCCTCCAGAGATACCTGCAGAGAGACTGCATGGACGTGCAAAAGAGACGATTTTTTTTTCAAATAAATCACTACACCCCAATGATCGCGGACACACTATGGCAGCGACTATCTGTAAGAACCTTTATTATTCCAACACGTTTTACCGTTGGGTTTTAAATGCCTTACAACTACTAGTGCGGTGGGGGATGTGAGGAATGTGTGGTTTAAACTTCCTTTCCCAAGGGAAGTACTCCGTGGTCACGTGAAAAGCCCCACCCACCTGAGCCGAGGCTCGAACCCTTGTCCTTTCGGCTGTGAGGCCATCACGTTCACCACTGCACCATGGAGCCAGTGTAACAGAAGAGAGAGGTACAACTTATACGTACTGGCCAAGCTCAGCTGAGGAACTGATCAATCAGATAAGTCGTGTGCTTCGAACGTTGTAGATCTCGTCCTGAGGATGTGGGGTGGAGGCACCTATTTTCAGTGTCATCAATTCCTGGCAATCGCACTTCCAGGTATCCTCGCTTTGCCGCCCCTCAATCCCCCTCAAACTTAATCGCCCTATGGACGTCTGAGAGACATCAGATTAAATTGTATTGAATATAAAATAAATGTTAATTGCGGAATTATTTTCTCATGTTAAGTCGTTTTCTGGCTAAAGGAAATTCTACATTTTAGGCGCAGTATTGCTTCCCGTAACTCGTCATAAATTCTATTGAGCAGACTGGTCATGCCTCGCCCATAACATTTGTTTCTTTTTACTGATGCTGATCTCAGGTCTCGATGTTAAGACTACTTTTATCCGTAAATTAATAATCTTCGTTAATTTCTCATAATTAGACGAGAAATTTATGCTGTTGTATTTTATTGCATGCCATGTCCTTCTTCTTACGAAACTCCGCTAGAAGCAAATGGTTGCCAAACTAGACAAAATAATCTAGTGATGAAAGAGTTAGTAGTTGCTTTAGATGTTCTACGAGCTCAAATATTTCCGAATCACAAGGTTTGAAAGAATAATTTCGAGTGTTGTCACCGACTAATTTCACAAATAATACTACAACGACGTCACCCCACTTCCTGCCCGACGTACGTAATCTGTATCTCTGTACCACCTCCTCCTTCTGCTGACAATTGTCAACGCTACATTCTGTTGATATCATTGCCACTACTTCGCTACACCACCTCGTGTTTCTGGTGACATTATTGCCGCTACTTCGCTACACCACCTCGTGTTTCTGGTGACATCATTGCCAATACATCGCTACACCACCTCGTGTTTCTGGTGACATTATTGCCGCTACATCGCTACACCACCTCGTGTTTCTGTTGATATCATTGCCACTACATCGCTACACCACCTCGTGTTTCTGGTGACATTATTGCCACTACATCGCTACACCACCTCGTGTTTCTGTTGATATTATTGCCGCTACATCGCTACACCACCTTCAGTTTCTGGTGATATTATTGCCACCACATCGCTACATCACCTCCATGAACAACCTGGCCAAAAGATGTGTGTGTTATCTACGCAGCAATCCAGCTTCGTACTATTAGAAACACTGAGTTGTTAAGTAAAATCTAATATATAACACTATATATAATTACCATAAAATTTGATTGACTGTATCATCTAATCAAAGTTTGTAAAACTTGAAAGTTCGCAAAGTGCAAATTGAAACATGGCTCATCAGCATTTAAATCGTCTCAGCCTAGATTCGACATCGCGGTTGTCGTACATTAGACTCTCGCACCTGGTGAGAAAGAGGCAACCTCAGTCAAGTACTCAATCCTGGCCTAACTCTTGCAAGCCTCGCCCACCTTCCGGTGCCATTCATCTCTTAGCAACTGACCCAGACTTCTGCCCACATAGAGCGACTAACGAACATCGATTGACGTTTGTTCAGTTGCACACGATACGATGCCTCGAATGTACTGCTGCTACTGCCATGACGACTGCTCTTGTACCGGAGGAAATTTAGAAAGAGCAGCAATAGATGTCTTTTTCTGTAATTTTTTCTTTGTTTCTTATCCATTCCGCGACTTGCTCGTTGATATCTTGTATTCTTGTCATCTTTTTGCGGTGGGGACGCGTTCCAAATGCTCTGTGTTTTCGCTTGGATTTTCATCGGCGTGCTGTGTTCTCGCCATGATTGCGTTCGTTTCGGTCATTTTCTGGTTCTCGCACCTCTGGCACTGGTTGGGAGGCTATTATCTCATCTTTTTTTTCTTCTTCCATGTTTGGGATTCTCATCTTCGATAACTCAAGTTAACCATCAGTTTTTAAGCCGTAGTTTCATTTGCGAATTAGTTTTCTTATATGGTGAATACTTTTTCCATCCTTGAAACATGTGACACTGAATTTCAAGCGAATTAGAACAATTACTGTGCTAGCAATGACTTTGAAGTCTTTAGCTCTTAGGTGCTATTTTTTTCAGCTCAGGCGCACGTTATCCCTAAGCATTTACTTGTTTGACTGCAGTCCGCTTTGTTGGATGTGCGCCTCTGGAACTGGCGGACGTGCGAGTACGTGCTGAAAGTATTGAAGTACGTTGTTTTAGTGTGAGGACGCATATTTCTGTTATTTCTAGCTCTGGATGGGAAAAATGAATGCTGCTTTTAAATAAGGGTTATTGTTTAGACTACCTGACAGTACTACCTGTCAGTTTCCTGCTCGTTTTCAGAGCCCACGATCGTCAAAGAATCAAAGACATGAGTTGCCCTGTGAACATCCTTTGAGTTCGAAGTAAACTAATCATCATTTGAGTTCAAAGTAAACTAATCATCATTTGAGTTTGAAGTAAACTAATTATCATTTTGAGTTTGAAGTAAACTAATCATAATTTAGTTTAAAGTAAACTAACCATCATTTGAGTTTGAAGTACACTAATCGTATTCGTGTCAGGGGCTAGAGTTTACTGACAACACTTACTTCTTGTCATCTGAAAGTAAATGGGCTTCATGCGTCTTGTGATTTAAAAAAAGTTGCAATTCTTGAACAACAAAATAATTGCCATGAAGATGGAAGGGGAGGACATCCTGTCCCTGGCGCTCAGAAGGAAAGAGGACCGGAGAAAATCAGAAGGTGAGTCATATTTAATTTAACATTTCATATATGACTGTTGCTCACCTTTGTTCCCGCGATGTTTACAGCGCAATGAGTTCTATGATTTGTTATATTGATAAGACTGATTATAATAGGCGTAGGGTCATTTTATGTAAAAACTCGAATAGTGATCATGCATCTTTTTAGTTGCCTGTCCTCTTCGCACGCTACAATGGGCTTATGTTACGTATAGAGTAATGAAAGCACTACTATTACACGTGCGCTTCTGTCGAAATCGCAAGTTATTTCTGGTGAAATTATTCATAACTTCAATACATCAGATATTGTACCTGCTGCAGGAGGAAGTTCTACGAACGGCTACAACACCAGCATACCTCACGCGAAGTCAAATAGTACAAATTTTGCGGCCTCCCTCAATGCCGGATTGAACAGGGCAACGTTGACACCTCGGAAATATCCGTCCGAGGCAGTGTTGCGGATCGACAATTTCACGTCCGCCGACAACTCTCCTTTGTCCCTCTCGCCCACACCACCTCCTCGAAAGGTCAGTTGACGAAATGGTACCTCTTGGTTATTGTCTCCAAGCCTAATATTTAGGTATGAGTGTTGTCTTCAGGACTAATATTTAGTTCATTAAGTTGTTTAGTTTAGAGTGTTATTTCAAGCACAAAGACACGAATGTGAAGAATATCGACTCAGTAGCTAGTGCTTAAATTTAGAGTTCTATTGTGCAATTAAATTTCTGCAACATTTGGATCACAAATATGAGTCCATCCATCTGAACTTTAATGCTATACTGGGAACTGGATTAGTACGGAACTAGTAGAGCTGTGACAGACACTCAGTAGTGCGGAGTCAGTGATCTTGTCAACCTAAAGCAGTTAGCGGTTGTACTCATCGTTCTGTGCCTACACAGTACAGCTCTCAAGGTTTGACTCACAGTTCCACAACTAATTCCCTAGTGACTTTCAGTTTGTTCAACTAAGGAAGTTATAGCTTCACTAAAGGTACAGCTCTCTTGGATGCGTGAATACCGACGAGTTAATGGGAAATGAATCAAAACCCTCTTCGAAACGTTAGAAATAACAGAAATTCATTTTAATCCTTGGTAATTATTCGTAAATTTTGTGTATCATAAGAAAAGTACTTTATTTTTCTTCCCGAATGAAAGCCATGTTTGTCCCAAGTTTCTGGTACACTAAAAAAACTGACGTCAGTCCCGCGGCGCTGCAGACACAAACGAGAAGTTGCAGAAAATTACCGTAAATTGAGGTTTTAAATTCTTCTGTGCGTGGAAGTTCTTTTTACGTATGAGAGTTGATGCAGAAAATTACCGTAAATTGAGGTTTTAAATTCTTCTATGCGTGGAAGTTCTTTTTACGTACGAGAGTTGATGCAGAAAATTACCGTAAATTGAAGTTTTAAATTCTTCTATGCGTGGAAGTTCTTTTTACGTATGAGAGCTGATGCAGAAAATTACCGTAAATTGAGGTTTTAAATTCTTCTACGTGTGGAAGTTCTTTTTACGTACGTGAGTTTGGTTGTGTTGTATTTAGCTCATCGTAGTTAAAATACCCTATTTCTCATTGGCGTGGATCAGTTACAGGAATTGAGAGACCAGAGTTAATTTTGGAATGGGCTCGTTCTTTGTTCAGTTGAGGGATCAGTAAAGACGACTTCATATCAACGGTTTGGAGCTCGAATAATCAATTTTACGTCTGTTTACCGAACATTATGACATTTCCCCTACATGAGGCGCGCTGCCAGTTTAGGCAGACAGTTTACATAAGATATGTATTCTCAATCATTCTTCAAGTGAGAAATACTGTACACTCTCGGGAGCGGCATACGA
This sequence comes from Orchestia grillus, assembly GCA_014899125.1. Classification (NCBI taxonomy): domain Eukaryota; kingdom Metazoa; phylum Arthropoda; class Malacostraca; order Amphipoda; family Talitridae; genus Orchestia; species Orchestia grillus. The sequence goes on from VOMN01014622.1 coordinate 26,652, forward strand.
GTATCAGACCCCGCCTTTGTAAAATATGCACCTCGTATATCTCGTAGCAGCAGACTTGGAAAAGAACTTTTCGAATCCGTGCAAGCAATTAAGACACAAATGAAACAGTGATGCTTGTTTAAAATGAGGTTATCATATTTCATTGTGAATTATGAAGACGTTTTGCATGCAGATGTTTATGATCAATCCTTAAGAGTTTGCATGCAAAGGCGTGGGCTTACTAAAAGTGGGAAAATTAACTTAAAGGTAAGTGGTAATTGTTTGGACTGTGGTGACATTTAATTTCAACAATTTATAGAGTGGAAGCCAGAAATTTATACTAGTTAACTAGTTCATAGATAGTTGAACTAGATAAATATTTATGTTAGTTTATAATATATGATGAAGCGTTTGAAAGAACAGTCACGTAAAAATTACTGTTTTAAAAAATTTAAGTTATAAAGAAGGAACGAACGATTTATTCTCACAATTTAGAAAAGTGTTCATAGAATTCACACTAATTCTATTAAAAAAATTTCGACGTGAGCAGCGTGCCGCTTGAAGTAATTGTTTGTAAGGTGGCACCCGCGTGTGCCGCCACTAATGGTAACCCACAGGAGACGGAGTGCTGCCTGTTCTTTCTTTACCGGCGTTTATTTTGAGTTACCATCCAGGATACCATTTATTTTACATTTTAATGGGACGCACCGAAGATATTTTTGTGTCCTCCATTTTGAATTTTAATCCAATTCTCACGATATGGCCCACCGGCAGGTCATTTGACACCTACTGTACAAGAATAACATCGTCGCAAAAAACGTGTTAACCCACTTACAGCGTGGGGTGTTGATCTCGCTATTGCTCAGCGCGAGCGGCGCAGACTTGAAATATACAACGAGCGTACACTTGACAGTTTGGGATATCTTGCCGATAGCCCAAAATATTGGTTAGTGTGCGAAGTGGGTACGAACATGTCGCCCGTAATATTTTGTTAGTAAATTCACACGAGTGTATAATTGGAGACACTTAACATTTCTGGATACACACGAGCACGCATCGGCCGACTCATGTAACACCTGTAAGCCACAGTGGTGTCTAAGGGGGCGCAAGGCGGCCACAATTGTTTACGAAGAGCTGTTTACGAGGCTGCCCACGGTTTACTCGGCCGGCCGGCGAACAAGGCTTCAGAAAAGATTATCGACAGATTGAAGCGCGTCTCCCAAACCTGCAGGGATTCCCTGAAAGAGAGAAAAAAAGTTGGTCGGCCTCAAACAAATGCGCCTCTGCACCATTTAGGGCAGGATGAACGTGAGAGGCCCTGTTCTTTGAACTTTCTGCCTGGTGGTGGTCTCGGGAGAACCTTGTGTCTCTCCTTGATCGAGGGCTGTTCCAGAGGTCACGACTACTCGCCCTGTGCACGGTATAATTCTCACTGCGAGCCAGCTCATTTTTATACTAATAAATCGTTCTAACTTGGACTGCGTATGAAAGAATCTTTCCAAGTTCATTCTAAGTAATTGGTACCGTACGTGTATGTTGTCCTTGTTTATTCACTTTTGGCGCGAGTTCCCGTTCAGGTACGAGATTCTTCACGTGTGTGTGGTCTCCTGTGTTGCGTAAAATTATGCATGGAGAGCTGCCCTGCTCAACATGTGCATAATAAATTCGTACAACTTACCCGTGTTATGCACGTGCCTGTTCGTGTTGCCGAGGGAAGTCACTTAACTGTGGAGGGCCCAGCTTCTGGGCTGAAGTGTTCCTGAAGCCCACAACCCTCTCTGTCAAGTTCAAAAGGGAATGGAACTGGCATGTTATGATATATACCTGGTAACAGTTTGTGGTACAAGTGGCAACTAGAAACAGTTTTTATTGGTTTTTGTGACACTAGTTAGTAACAGTATGTGATTTCATTAGCCAAGTTGGTGTTTGTGTTACAGCAAAATTGCGGTGATTTTAACTACGATTTGTTCAATCTTGAAAAGTGCAAACCAACCTACAACTTTTTGAATGCTATGCAGTCGAAATCATTTCTTCCGTATTCATTAAGGCTACACGCGTCTCTTTAATCTAGACTCTGCTACACAAATTGACAACTTATTCATAATAGATCCGACTGATTTTTACTCAGGAATATTAACTTTTGATTTATCCAACAATTTTACGGTGTTCCTGGTAAAAGAGAACATATTCAACGCGTGCAATGAGATGCACGCTGAAACTTATCAATACCGTAGAATAAACGAGTCTAATTTACGAGCGATGCGCTCTATGATGACGGAATCAGTTGATTCATTAATCGTCAATGAAACAATTGATGGCACAAATATTGACAGTGCGTTGTTAAATCTAACTGGTATTATCAACTCTGCGTAAAATCATTGCTGTCCTTTCGTCACACGCACAATTACGTCAAAAAAAAAAGGCGAAATCTTTGGATTACTCAATATATCATCAATATTAAAAACCGCATACGTACCGCCTATTACTTTGCGAAGGTAAAATTACTTCAGCTGTGTACAACAATGTTTAGAAATTACATAACAAATCGAATTAAAATTTCGAAGAGAAATTATTTTTCGCTTTCATTTTCACTATTTAAAAATCACATCAAGAGAACTCGACCAGATCTCAATTTAATTTTCACTACAACGGTCTTAAAACTTGGAACTCAATGCCTTCCACCGTTTGTGAGATAAGTACACTCCAAGCGTTCAAGACAAATTTTGAATCCTATTTCTTATCAAGATACTGAAGGCGTCATTCGCAATTATAGTCTCATATCCTAAAGGACTATTGAAAAAAACTCAAATTGTATGTCAGTAAATTAATTCAAAGTATATTATAGAATGCATAGTCCATTGACTAGACATTATTGAATTCTTAATTTTGAATATTTATACATCATATCTTCTCTTCTCAATAAATTCTGTACTGATCAGTCTCATGTAAGTTAAGGATAAGTGCATGTGACTATTTAAATGTATGTGTACGCTTAGCATATGGTCTTGTAGGATGTCCGAGAAGTCATAGAACTTATTCGGGCCCGCAGGTAGCTTTATGAAAAAATTTCGATCTTAATAGTATAAGAAATTCATGTCTATAATACCTTTAAATAATGTAACACTTGTGATAAAAAATTGTTTTAAATTGTGTTGTTGTAGCGGTAACTACTACTTGCAGTGGTAGCTAGTAAGAGTTTGTACTGATAGTTGATGCAGCTACTGTTGTTACTGGTAGCTAGTAACAGTTAGTACTGATTGTCGTAGCAGTTATTACAGACAGTGGTAGCCAGCAAAAATTAGTGCAGATAATAGTGGCAGCTATTGCTGGCAGTGGCGACCGCTGGCAGTGGCAACTGCTGGCAGAATACTCAGTTCTGCTGACGACGGCGGCACCAGGTGCTGGCAGTGGCACGGTTCCAAGACGCCCAGTTGCTAAGCTGCTCTGACTCCTCCGTCGACACAGAAGTTCAATTTGCTATCACGAAAAAATTGGCATCATGGGTTAAAGTCTTGGACGAGTGGTTTCCTAGTCCTCATTTTGAAAGGTTACCTAGTGTACTTTATTTGCATCTATTGCAAGTTAGCGTAACGAAACAATTTTGACTCTTGCCTGTGCAAATATTAATTGAGCATCGAGCTTTGCAAGGTGCATATCTTCGCTACAAAAAAAAACGCGGGTAGTAAATGTTTGCCTACGCTCTTTTATGACAATAGCCGCTCTATTACCACATTCGAGGTTGCCTCATTTACAGTCAATCGCTTGGCGTCAGCGTGCTAAACTCTTCGAGGTTGTGGCACCACACGGACGGGCAGCGATGCTGTTCCAGCGCGCGTCCCTCACCTCCCGCAGCCCTGGCCCGCTGCACCGCTTTCCATCAGTGTGGGAATTTTACTCTAAAAATGTGCGTAGAAGAGGAATTTTGAAAATTTTCTCGTGGAATTCCAACTATCAGTTTGTTCTAGGAGAACATGAATGTGGAACAAGAGAAATTGGGGTTGCAGGATACGACCGAGAAATTATGCTATTGGACTACGTATTTTTGAGGGTGCCTATCTCGAACGAGGGCGTCTATTTTGAACAGATTCCTGTACGCGGGAGATGTTGAGGGACGTAACACATACGAGCTTGTAATAACTGGGTGTAACATCCCGGGCTTAACGATTCTCTAGCGTATGTTGCGGACTGGACCTGTCGCTCCGATAGATCAAGACGCCATACTGTGCATCAGGATCGATTCGTGTTGCGTCCACACCTAAGACAAAGAGTACGGATATAATGTTTATTACTAGATTCGTAACCATAATATCTGGAAGTACATGAAATTATGAAGAGTTGCTCCGTAAGAAGCATGTCTTGAATTATGGACTTGAGTTAAATTTTCATTGTGATAAAATATGTATTCAACTGTAATACGATTGAGTGACCGTATGGTCACAGCATCTGTATACTGTAAAATTCACATAAACTACTAAATGCGTTTGATAACAGTGCAAGGATGTTGCAATAACTGTTTTATGAAGTGACATTTGCTATACCATCACCCGCTCATAATAACCTTCATCATCATACTATAAGTCTATAACTGACAAAAGAATGCGAGAGGGTTTCGATTAAAGGAACGGTTGACATGAATGGAAACTACAATATTTCGTAAGGAACGTAAAGAGTGAAGATATGTGACGGGTGAGCGACGAGAATCTAAGGTGCCCTGGGAGCACCTTATGTAGGGCATTCAGACACGTCAGCTCGTTGCATTGTTGAGGCGCGGCTGGCTGGTGTGAACAGCCTTGGTCACCATGGCAACAGCGTTACCTGCCACTGTTGCTCTCCCGAATTGATCTGAGGATGGAACGGTGACATCAAATACTTTGTTGAGCTATCCATCATCTGCCACTAGGCGCACTTCCATTCGATACTTGCTGCGTTGAAAAACGACGACGTTGCGTGACACAGTTTCTGTGCTGTCAATTGTTTTTGTTCTGTTTATCTGTTGTGCTATTGTGGTGTTGTTCTGCGAAGTTGTTAGTGCTCTGTCGTGCTACACAGCTATTCTTAGGCCGTTGACTGTTCAGCTGTGGGCCATTTGTTGGGTTACTGTTGGCGCAGTAGTTAGAACTGGATGCACGCAGTGGGGACTGTATTGTCCTTCACTTGAGACATTCTCGCAATAGCATCCTGAGTGCATAGCTTCATGAAGCAGAGCTGCGCTGTGGGAGTCTATGGGGCTATTTGTGTATTTTTTTATTGTGTATCGTTGTTATACATTTTACGTTCTTTTACGAAATTTTTGTGAGGACGAAGCTAAGGCTTTAAGCGTTGTAATGAACTTTTTCAATATTTTTAGGACTGTCAAATTATTACGCTATTCAGGCACGACTTCCTTCACATCTACCGCAAATAGATTGGGTTATACCTCTTTTGTGGGCAATCCCTTTTTGATGATATTGATTTCTATCGTTCTGCGTACGACTGATAGACGGCGCTGCATTTTAAGGCTTCAATTTCATAATATATGCAATAAATCAGAATGATCCAGGACCGGTCTCTCGAAATTCAAAAGGACGTTGTACTGACGCAATGTTCTGCGTCTGACTGATGCACTCAGTTTTAAATCTTTAAAACTGAGTGCATTTCTCTTCAAAATACAACAGCTTCCCTGTTCAGCTGCCCAGCACTGTCATCGCTCTTCGTACATATCAATGCTTCTAGCAAGCGAAGCAAAGCCTGCGGAAAAAGTGCTACTCGCGCGGGACCACTTCGACGGCCCTGAAAATAAATGCCCTCCCTGGCACTTCACTCCCGGGAACACTCATCATCGCGTAACCTGGGCGTCCTGGAGGAAATCACCGCAGATGATTCCTGGTTTAGCAGTCCGAATCTGGGGGCAATTTGAGCTACATATGTCTCGAGACATGCAAATGTATTGTGAGGATTACTTGAATGGCTCTAACAGCACATCGACGACGTCAGGGAGCGTGGTTACCAGTACAAAACTGTTGAGGCCCGAAAGAGTAAATTTCATAAGCATTATCGCCTACGGAGCTGTTATCGCCACCATGGGCTCTCAGGGTCTTCGTCGACGAGCTGCAAAGTTAAACCACGATTGTCTTTCAAAACGCGTTGTCCGGTTCATTCTTTTATTGCGGGTGGGCTGTGTAGGCGCATGAAATGTTTCTGGAGCGTATTCACTAAACTTGACTGGAACGTTCACACTGGCTTCCAGTCAGTTTTGAGGACGCTGTCGGGGGAGAGAATAGCTACAACAACGCGTGTTCCAGACCCTCATACCGACCCATCGTCGGCCTTCCCTCTAGCCAGCGCTTGTCACAGGCTTGCATGCGCAATTTTCTGTGCGGTCAATACCATTTTTTTAAACCATAGCTTTTTTTTCTCGTGGCTTCTGCAAAAATATCTAGATACATAAAGTGTCCAGATACTACGTGGAGTGCAGCATTATATCCTCTATTGTAGCACTGTGCACAAAATTTATACGTAAAGCTTGACTCTTAACTTTTATATTTTTTAAGACATATTTACTGAATCGTGTTATCATAGCTTTTGAAGGTATAATTATCGTGGCACTTATTTCTACAATTTATTATATTGTAAAATTTGGAAGCTTTATAGTCAACGCCAATCATATTAAAATATTGAGCTCTAACTGAAATTATAACCTGAATTAAATGCATACCTAAACAATGGCAAAAATCGAGTGAGAAGCATACAGAGCTCGTGGGCGCAATAAAACTAAAAAATACGACGTGTGTTGTAGCAGAACAAACTATAAGCGACTGATCGTGAGCAACGTAAGTGAACGAACGAAAGTTTATAGCGTAGTGAAAATCTTACTAACTCTAAGCGACGATCGACAACAAATTTACGTTTTCGAATTGGGCTGTTGAAGAGCACAGTTTAAAGCGCCCTGATATTTTTGGTGTGGGAGGAAAAATACGTTATCAATTAGGCCTAAGTTTAAAATTCAGAAGAGCACTCGTCCCTCTGTTCCATTAATGCCAGTTCGAAACTCACCAGCAGCTTCCATCTAAGAGCTGCCTTTGGAGCTACGTGCTATGGTATTATTTTCTTATCTAAATTTTATAGCTGGCTTTGCTATGCTGACTTTCGTGCGATGTGACCATTGTTCCATAATCACTGATCTACGAGTCCAGAGTGCATGTGCGTCTCTGCCTTGAAAGTGAATAAAAAAGGCCTGTCCTTGTACAGGATGCATTTCTTGTTTATTTGGTGTACCAAACTGGCGCCTGACAATTCTTTCATCGGGATCTTTACCGAGTGCATCATGCTTTTTATGAAGCATTTTTCAGTTTGATTTTGTGGATCATTGCAGGATTTCGGTCTCACAAATTGGACCGAAGAATGGAAATTATGAGGGAAGATTTAAACTTAATACTGTGATATGTACAATCCTCTATTTGCTATTGAAGTAAAATTAATTCACTTGTAGCTCAAAATTCTTAGAAATATCTAAAGGTCTCGCAGCGCTTCGTGTCCTCTGTTACGTATTTTTTTGACTCCGATGCTGCAACCGTTTTATGTACTTCTAGGGACATGTTTAATACAAGTTTAATTCGCGATCCCGCAGAATTAGGAGCAGGATCTCGACGAAGCTGAGCATGCGTGGACACGGATTAGTATAGCTGATTTGAGTCAGGTCATTCCAATGAGATCGATGAACTGTGTTTGAATATCTAACGGCGTCATGCCATCCGTGGTTGTGTTTTTTTTTCTTCAGCGCTCCGTAGAAGCTGTTTCAGCTAAGTACAGTTCAGTACCGCCCGACTAGTAAAAGACTTGTACTGCTTTACTTGTTTTGTTCTGTTCTTTACGGTTTCGATACATATCCAGAGTTCATGCTAGTCTAAAGAGTCTCAATCGCACAGTGCATGCTGTATGATATCCGAGCCACATTTGGTGGGAACCATTTCGTGCTCCTGTATGTATGAGAATAATGACCGAATGGTGGTCCTTTTGCCCTAGCATGGTGTGGGGATGGGTCTGATGAAGAGGTCTGCTGTGAAAGTACAACTTACATTCCACGTAAACCATGCTCTTCTAGTTACATGTAGACTCATAATTCTTATTTCTCTCCAGATTCGGTCACACGTTGTCGTATGATTCTCTTTGAATGCTTAATATATAGGATCGATTGCTCTTTCAATGAGAAAAATACGAGGTGATGTTTCACAAAAAGAAAGTGTTGCGTGCATGTATCGCGTGTTGTTTTCTAAGCGTGTTGCTTGTGTTGTCTCCTGGGCGTGTTGCGTGCCTTGTTGTGCGATGTGCGTGCTGATGGCCTGCAGTCTGATTGCATATCGTGTGTGCAAGCTACTTGAGCAACGCATAAAGTGAGCTGAGGGCCAGTTGAGCTGCATGGCTCAGGGGCTGATCAAGCGAGGCTCTAGGCTCCCGTGCTCTCTAATGAGAGACAAAAGACGTTTTGTGAAGACGTGGCAGGCAGGGCGCGCCCCCAACATTCAATATGACCTGGGCCGCTCTATGCCGAACTGCATGCGTTAGACAAATGAGGAGTTCACATACCAGAACACGAAGTGCCGCACTAATTTTTAAAAGTAAAGCCTTGGTCCACGTATAAGTAGGTTAACTGCTTCACCCCTCACAAGTTGAGCTTGAATAACGCTGGTCGACCGCCAAAAGATTACCGAAAGCTGAAATTTACAGGCTAAAAGTAGCTCTTACTAAACGCAGTCGGTCGTTTTGGAACATTTTTATACATCGACTTATTTTTAATGACTGCAGAAGGTATCATGATGTGAAACTTCTAGAAAATTGTAGCTTATTTCATCCAATAGAATCGTTTTTCTTACTCAGTCCACAACCTCAATAGGAAGTCAAGAGACTGTAGCACTAGAACTGGTGGTTTGTGGTACAGTATATGAATATGCTAATTTGAATTTCAGGAATACTTCAGGTGGCGCCTTGAAGCGTGCGTACTAATACATGTGCCTAAATATGTATGTATATACGCCGCAAATGCCAAAATCCATACTAGCTACTGAGAGATTGAAGCTTATCAGCTGTAGCTAGCTGCCTGGAAGAGTTCGATTTATAGGTGTGCGCAATACGCTGTTTGCAGACGCGTAGAACAGTATTATCTACTATTGCCTAGACCGACGCTGGCTTCCGTGTTTACATCGCTGTAGCTCACGCAATAGTCGGCGAGTAATGCCATCGGTTATCTATGAATGAGGTACCCGGATGCTATCGAAACCGTCAGAGCAGGTGTGATGATCAGTTGAGCTGGAGATACAACCGTCAAGATACGGAACAGGTGGCTGAATGTTCTCGCTATTTTTTTATTTTGCTTTTACACTTCGTGTGCTCTGCAGGTATTTATGGGTGAACTTACTCGTCTTTGAAAATAAGAGTTTACTTGCGAAGGCTTACAAAACGATTGACCTTGGGTGTACACTGTACTATACAGGTAGCGACAGCTGACCTTAGGTACTCAGGCCATGACCCCAATTGGCATAGTTCTTTATGCGGTCCCTGCCTGCGCTTCTCCTAGATGCGTAATTTTAAAAATATACCAGCGCCTAAAGTGCTGGATTAATATGATATTACGATAGATTCCATGATGATGAATTGACTCACACTTAACCTCGTTGAAATGCAGTTTCACTCTTCATCAGTGACAAGTTACGATGAGTACAGAAGGATTAGATGTTAAATTTCTTTATGCAATCACAATAAAATTTTCAATACCTATTCATGAAGAAGTACGTGCTCTGTTGAGTACTCCTCTTTGGTCCGTCTCAGAGCTAAATCGAAGGCAAATCAATTGTATATTTGAAATTTAGGACGCTAGTCCAGTTTACAAGCCAGCGGCCCGATAACTTGAACAGAACCAACTGTGCCAGCTTGCACTGGCGCGAAGCTGTGAGACGGTAATGCGACTCATCCTTTACTCTTTTGAGTTTAGGGCACATAAGTTGTTATCAAATGCTTCACAATTTGGTAGCTATATCATTCCAAGTGAAGACTAAGCCGAGACTGAGGTGTCCCTGCAGCCAGACTCAAAGGGTTAGCGAGCACGAGCGTTGATTTGTGTGCATCGTAAACTTGAGATATCTTTGGTCTTCGCGAGAGTGCGTTCGAGTTGATGTAATAAAGTACGCCGCATTTCAGCCGTAGATGATCAGGCTGGAAATGTGATACATGGTGTCGCTGTTAGAATGAGTAGTCCCGTTTTAATGGAGATGCCACACGTAAATTTTGTAGGGTTGTGGCACTTCACTTGTTACCTGCATCTTGCTACTTTTACCAACCGCACTATTTTAATATATGGCTGACGAATATTACTATGTATTTTGATTTTTCATTACGCAGTTATACATCGTTACCCAATGTCTAATTCCGTGTTTTATTTATTTATTGGCGAAAACTTTTTGATCAATTTGGCACGGAAAATTTTAGCACAAGAAAAATCAAAATTACTTGCGACTGAAAAATGCCTGCTGGTGATATTTGGAAGCACCAAGATATTCCCGAAAGTAATTTAAATGTATTTTCTTTTCACGTCACCAAAATATTCCCGAAAGTAATTTAAATGTTCCGACTAAATTCCGCAGACTTTCATCACTTTTGATCCCTCCCAACAGCGTATGCAATTACTTATTGTGAATCCCTTACGCATTTTTTCGACGAATTACGCTGCACGGACCGCGTCCTGCTGTTGCAGGTGATGGAAATTACAAGAGATTAACGCATGCGTGCGATGTTGCTACTTAGTAATATTTCAGGATTACCTCGGTTTGAAGTCAAAATTTGGTCATTTGATCCCCACTCGATCACGTAGGTGCCGCTTCGAATAAGTCTGCTTCCGTAACGATGCAACACGTCATGTGGGATAATGCGTGCGACTTCTACTGTTGTAGTAACGTGTTGCTCGTTGCTGATTGCCGTGAACTCAGTCACGGACTTTTTTCCGAGAATGCATAATTATTAAAGTAGGCATTGTGTTCGTCAAGACTTTACAAGCTGAAGGAATCTTCAAGAAGACTTGGTGAGCAGACGAAGAATTCAAGGAATCAGCAGTGGATTTGCATCTGTTTAGGGTTCGATCCCAAGTGCATGGCCAAAGATTTATCAGTGAGAGCTGCTTTGAATAAGATTGAAGGTGTAGCACTTCAACACAGTGACGAGGCGTTTGTATGGAGAGAACTGACTGTCTTTTTTGTTGAAAATATGCTTCTTGTTTTACTTCCACTCTAGAGGAAAAATAGCTGGGCAAATTATTTATAAATTTAATTAAATATCGTGGTATTTTTTTCAATAGGAAAACCAGGCCGAGAAGATCTGTCTAAGGGTAACATTTTTTAGCGTTAAAATGCCAATCGATGTTATGAAGTATGGAATGGCCACATCACGTGATCCTCTCTCTGAAAAATTCAGCGTCGGTTTGGCGCTTTCGACCACGACACACTTGGCCTGCACAGTCTACATGGAGCAGCAGATTTACTCCAAATCATTATTGCTCCAGGAATAGGACCAGTCGCTCCAGGTCCCTGTCGATGCTTGCAAGGTGTAGCGAGTGCTTTATTGAGCAGAATTCTTGTTTGTAACTAAGAGTGATGCAATGAACTTATGTATAGGATAAGCAATTAGGATGGCTCAGAACTGATTAGATCTCGATTGCAGTCATCAGTGTAGCTAAGAAATACGATTAAAACGCTATTTTTAAACCTTTAGGCGTGAACCATCAAACTCGAACGTCAAACTTATCGGTTCTAGACATAGATTTCGGTTTGCATTATTCTTCTGATACAATATAATTACATTATGAAGTTTATACTCCTAGACACTATCTCAGGTAGTCGTTGTTAGAGCGGATTAGCGTTGCAGCCAATCATTAGAGCGGGATACAAAGCCTTATTGACCTCAGTGGAATTTTCTATGATGTGTCGTTTAGTTGTTTCATGAACGAAATTTTCTTTTGGGCAAGTCCAGAATAGAACAGGTATGCATAGCCTGCAACTTCTCACTGCCTGCTATTTTCTTTGCACGTCAACGAAGGTTGGGGAGCGAGGAGACAGACCTCAATACCGAAAACGAAATCAGTCTTGTGATTTTCAGCTTGTTAAATTCAATGTATGTAGAAACTGTGAAGTGAAACAGAAAATTTATTGTCCGTACATGTTACTTCCAGTGAATTTCGTGTTCCACATTACCGAAATAAACTTGTCTAGCAACAAGGCCCGAGATGTAGGTGTGACACTGATAATGGCATCTTGATGTGTCGCGGGTGTACGATCGGTACTCTGTATCTTATACAGCCTTAGACCTCGTCTCAGTGTCCCAACAACAGGTCATGTTGTGCAGACTAACTACCCGAAAAGTTCCTTGTACCAAACTCACTGTATAGGTCATCTGTTGCAGGTCTACGAGCCAAAAGATTTCCTGTACCAGTCTCTCCGTAGGCCATCTGTTGCAGGTCTACGAGCCAAAAGGTTTCCTGAAGGATGTAATCACCAGAGAGCCGAGGGCGCCGCTCGCTGCTCTATTTCCGGAGGCCGACAGCGGAGCCGTCAGCCGCAACAGCCTCCCGCCTCTGGTCACTGTTGAGGTTAGCCTTCAGCACTCCTCAGCCTTTACCAAATATAATATTGTTGACGTAAGTCTATACTTCACACGAGATTTCGTACAGTTATGCTTTTTGTTATCGCATAAATCTTTCCGGGAGTGTGAAGTTGCTAAATTTTATAGCATAAAAATCGTGCTTCACGTTTATTTCACCTGACCAATTGCGAGCAGCATAGGGTGGTAGGCTTCTTCTATAACGTCATCAAATTCTGTTTAGTCAACGTTTGTGAATTTTTACCCCTACCATAATTTGTACATCTGAAGGCTTCTTACATCAGTGAATTTCTCTACAGTGTGGCCGGAGCTTTGGAGGTATTTTGACGTGTAATGTGAGATACGACAGAATAATATGCTTTAAACAACTTGTTTTTGGCCTTTCCATTGCATCAGATTTAATTTCTTTTAAAATATGGTTCTATTCTCTAATATTAAATTATGAAATTAGACTCTTTGCGCAAACACAAGAGACTCCCGAGTATGTAGACATCGAGCTCAAAGGCATCATGTTTTAGATTTAGCGCTCGAAAAACTCCACGAAGCTCGGTTAGGAGTGAAGCTGTGAAATACCTGTGAGAATGATACGTCAAACCAGTTTCAGAAATAAGGTCCTACCAAATGAGAGCACAGAAAGTTTAAATTATCAGCATTCAATTTCTAAAATAGCACGTCAAATGGTTCTTTAAGTCGACATAAAGTAGGTATACTTGTATCTTGATTCTTTCATATCAGCGTAACACGCATACATGTACCTTTACTGAATAGAATAGTATTTTTTGTTTGACTGAAATTTGAAATACTTCAAAATGTTTTTCTCTAAAGCGTACAAACTCTAAATGGCAAATAAAATCTGTTAGGGAAAGATGACCATATTCGCCTCATTTTGTATACTTCTTTTACCATCAGGTGTTCAGTTCTCCATAATTTTCGCAGACTTAAATCTTTCTCATTCGATTTGCTTCTCTTACCAGCCCCAGTCGCGGGTCTGTTTCCTATTCCTTAAACAGCACATCCTAAAGGAAACATCCTAAAGCACATCCCCATCCCTCTTCACGTTGCTGTCTGGCGTGAGCGTGTGAGTGAAAGTAATGCTCTCGTGCGTCAGGTTCTGGGCGCTACAGTCGCGGCGCTGCTGCACTCCGCCATGCACGTCTCCCTCATGTCGGGACGCCTCGTCACCAGACTCGGCCTCAAGAAGGACGTCCAGGCGGACGCTCCCATGCCTGCCCCTCCTCTCGCGCCCAACGGTCAGTAGGAGCCGAGCCTCGAACCCTGGTACGCCCGAAAGGCTTTGTGCTTGTCGTTGCTTCTGCGTTTACGATTGATGTTGAAAACGAAACCGAACACTGAAGTCTTATGATGTTATCAAGATACTTGTAAAATTATATAACCCATGAGACGCCAGGAAATACCGGCCTTTTCTTGCCTCCCAGAACGTCACTGTGACACTTCCTCTCACGACTGAATAAATACTTGCCTCAATCAATTTATGAAACTTGAAAAAGTTAAAAATTGATTTGATTACGAATATAATTAAATTAAAAATCAATTCAACTAGCCTTAAAACCAAGTACACTGTAATTTTTATTCTTGTGCGTTCCTCCAGGCAGCGGTTCGGCGTGGCTGGTGGAAGGCAGACTACGATACGTGGAGGTGTCTCTTAAGGGATCACAACACGTGACACAGCTCTTTGTCGGTCAGTGTCGGG
>VOMN01014623.1:0-15817 GCA_014899125.1 Orchestia grillus
CAGTTGTAATATTTTATTTCAGTCCATATCTTATTGATAGACCCGTGATACCTGCGTCCAAAATTGAATTCATACGTTAATCATTAGCTTTAATTAAATACCTGCGAACAATTTCTCCTTATCTATCAGCTCAATTTTACAATTTTTTATAATTGTATGTATAAGGTCAATTTAACTACTGAAAAAAGCCCCGTATGCTTGACTCAATAAAGGTGTAAAACATTATTCTGAAAAATAAATGCAGTATTATTTATTTGCTAATATAGCTGTAAGTACCTAGTGTTGGGGCACCCTGCGTGGGACCATCAACACGGTAGAGCGCAGCCGTAAGGGCGCAGCAGCAGCAGCATCAATATTGCCCGGCAGCTCACACTGTACAGGCCCTCCTCAGCCTCCCTCTCTCCCGTCATTGGACGACGTCACTGGACTGGGACTTGTTGGAATATGTCGAGGACAATGTAAAAGCTCGCCTGCGTGTTTTCTTTTGTGTGTGTACTAGTTATCTTAACCGGAATAATATGACGAACTCTGTATGTGCTAGTTATCCTATCCTTAATAATATGACGAACTCTCTACGTGCTAGTTATCCTATCCGTAATAACTTGACAAACTATGTATGTACTAGCTATCTAAGCGCGTACTAGTTATCCTATGTATGTATCGCATAATATATGTATCTGTTGTCATGTCATGTAACACATACATTTACCAGTTATTACATGTATCGTAGTATATCTGTTATCATATATTACAAGTATACGAACCCAGTCAAAATGGCTGGATTTACTATAGTTTATTCTTAAAATGAAAGGATTTTCTTAGCGAAGCTGCTCCTTATTGTGTCATTTGAAAACAATGATTCATAAACAAACTATGTTAATCCAAATACTGTCTTGTCGTATTCCATTAAATAAGAGTTTTTACTTCCTTAAAGGTTGCATTGATTTACGATGAGACATTCAGTATCCTATCTACGACACTTCTGAAGATCTGAGCCGCGCTCAGGGATGTTCTCTATGGTGGCTCCTGAAAAGTGTTTTAGGCAAAAATTATTTTATATGTATATAAAAATACGACGGCTATCATGTATTAATTCTGCTTGTTCCTTCCTTAGTTAGTCCGTTCGTTACGCTTTCAGTAATTGGTAAATATTTAGTAAAAAATTGGCTGCTTTAGTATTATAGTTTGGCTCTTTACTGAGAACAATAGACCTTTTGTTTACAAAGTTAAAGAGCATTAAGTGTTAAACTAAGTAAATTTTAAGTTCGACTTTTGGGCAATGAATGTTTTTTTAATGTGGCGATAATATTCCGACTGTTTTTTTAAATAAATTTTAGAAAAAATAATTAAACGCTAGCGATTAAACGAGTTTGCAGTATCATGGCTACCGAATTCCTCAGTGTAACATTAAAAGATGGCCTTTACGTACATACGTCGTTATGTTTAACATTTTATATAAACTTCTCCTAATTGTTAAAAGACCTATATTTAATCAGAGAACCGTATCATACATACAACTCTGTCGGAAGCCTCGATAGTATCAGTGTCTTTCCTTCATGTTTAAGTAATAAATACGCCGCTTATGGCCTTACAACCAACAATCGAGCGAAGGTTGGAAGCTGCTCGAGATAGACTGAGACTCTGCAGGCAAAGAATAAGGAATGAACAACGGTAGGAAATCCTGGAGAGGGACCGGCAACGTCAGCAGGTGAGGCGAGCTGCATCAGACGATGTACGACGTGAAGAGCACCTTCAGCGAGACCGTCGAAGAAAGCAAATCATGCGTAAAAATATAGGAAAGAGGAAGAGGAGATCTGTTCATTAAATACATTTCTCACTCCGTGGAATTTCCACTGGTCCTGCTCGTTATTATAAATGTGGGAATAATTAGACCACCCGTAACCCGTTGGGTCACTGGTTACAAGTCTCGTTTGAACCTCTAATGATTCTTCTTTATTTCCTAACAAACGTCCAAAGCCAAGAAAATAAGTCGTTCACTTTAGTCTTAATTAATCGTAACCATGATACGATGGGAAAGCCCTTATTCAATTACGGAGATACCAGTTTTAAATTTCTATCCTGTTA
The DNA here is from genome assembly GCA_014899125.1 of Orchestia grillus. Lineage (NCBI taxonomy): Eukaryota > Metazoa > Arthropoda > Malacostraca > Amphipoda > Talitridae > Orchestia > Orchestia grillus. Next base: position 2,086 of record VOMN01014623.1, read on the forward strand.
TTACCGAAGAGCGTACACGGCTTTAAACAAGCAAGATCATCCGAGTTTTGTATTGTACAGACAAATAGGAAGATATAGATGCGTGTGCCACATAAGGCATTGTTGACAACACAACGACGGCACGACCCCGTCCAATATCAGCTGTGAGCGCGAACAGAAACACCGCGGGTGAGACACGTGCGTGCATCCTGTGGACACGTGCAAACCTTTCTAGCACCGTGGGTCGAAGTTGCCGGTGTGCTGCCTGATTTGGACAAATGGGAATCTTGAAATTGAATCAATTTAAACACACAGCATGGGATTGCCCCCTCGACACCTGATGCAGGAGGTGAGCTCAGCGAAAACGGTGCAGGACCCCATAGCCTTTGTCGTACGTGTGAGTCGCGCATGAGCACATCAAGGCCCCAATACGTACATATCTAGTATACGTAATACTTAGGCTAACGTACTAATACTTAAGCCAGTGTTCTTGATAAGCCAACGTACTTGGTACGTGAGGATGTGCCCAATGTTTGAACCGGTGTACCCAATGTGCGTGGCCTGTCTGTCGTTGTACGTAGCCTTTATTCAATACTTTGTGTTGTCGAGGCGTGTCGGGGGAAAACGAAGTGTTTCCAAACATTAGAAGCGACAGATTCGAGTTCAAAACAGATCCGAGTTCCATGTTGGAGATTCTAAATATTAGATTCTCTAATGTTGGAGAATGTGTAGCACTGATTGTTGTTATTTTACATTCACTGATTCAGAAAGGCACTTTCACTCGAGTCTTAAAAAATTTAGTTTGATTATGCAGCTGCTTGACCAAGTACCAAGTTTCTCCTATTGACGGAACAAAGGATTATGAAATACATAAAAGCATTGATTCTTATTTCATCGGTGTAGTTCTTGTGTTCTTTCTCATTCCTATGTTCTTTTACATAGGTTGAGCAGATCTCGGGTTCGTATTTACCCAACATAAAAGAACAGCCCCACCTCTGCAGAGGCTACGGCTGAATTTTCTGTGACATGTTCTCAATTCTACCCCCAATTTTCACACGAATTATAATATCTCGCATTGTAATGAAACGATGAGTCAAAAAGCGGGTTAGCCCCTTCACTGGTACGTGCTATCTACTCCAGCACTGCTAAATTGCTTCTACATCAAAAATTGCCTCTATTTTCTATGTTGTGCATGTTGTAGAAACATTAGCTAATTTTAATCCTAAACATAATATTTCAATGTTTATGAAGAATGTCTTTTCTTGCTTCCGGCTTGTACAAAATAGATAATTATCTATTCTCTACAAATATTCTTCATAGCATAGAAATATTTTTAGGATAAAAATCAGTGCACGTTTCTGCACTAATTTAATTTACACCTTTCTACGCGCATAAATTAAAATATAAGGCTCAGTGACGATAATATAAAACAATACATGCGTAGGAACTGTTAAATGGAAAATAATTTAGGCTATAGATATGAAGAACATATCAAATGACGCTGTACTGACTCTTGGGGTTAGAAGCAACGCGCTCGACGCATACTACACGGGATTCAAACCACGACGCGTTAACGAGTGTCATTGAGAGGAACACTTTCGCACTTTTCGACTGTCACTCAGGCACGCAAAAGGAAGAGCTAGAAGGCCTTAGAAACTAGTTCAGTTTTTGTGGCCGGCTTTATTATTAGTGAGAGGGGAGCTCCTAAGAAAGAACTGCTTCGCCCGTCTCTGCAGCGGTCTGAGAAGCACCGGTGGCGTCAACCCCTGTAAGCGAGCTGTGTTTTGGTGTTCGCTGTCTGCTGTTGTTGTAACGTGTTATGGTGTTAGTTGTTAGCTGTTACCGTGATGTGTTTTGGTGTTGGTTGTGTGGTGTCGCCTAATGTGTGCTGGTGTTCGTTATGTGCTGTTACCGCGATGTGTTTTGGTGTTCGCTGTGCACTGTTGCAGCAACGTGTTTTGGAATTGATTGTGTGATTTCAGGGTAACGTGTTTAGCAGTTCTTTACATGTAGCTGGCGCAGATGTGAGTGAACCTCACGTATTTTGAATAATAGTAATAATAATGAAAATTATTAACACTCCTGTACTCGTAATCAAGATAGAAATTGATTAATGCGCCCAAGTTCTTTCATCAAAATGTAACTATTATCATTAGCCCTGCAGATCACTGAAAACTGCGATAATTGATCAGATTTCATTTTACGTGTTTTATTTTCTAGTTTATAAGAATACAGCTACATTGATGTCAATAGACACGTTACTCTGCTATATAATTGCAATATTAAAATTATCTCCCCTTCTCTTCTATCATACATACATAGGCACGTAGGAATCTTTCGCTATTTTGGTATTGATGATGGCCGTCTACATACATACACGCAAGTGTCAAAAATCTCAACGGAATATTTCAGTGATTCTCCCGACATCTCGCTCTCGCCGAGCGTTGTTCATTCCTGGAGACTATTTAGCCATTAAAGGGAATACACGTGGGCAGAATTTGAGACGCTACTTTGTGGCTCGACATTCGTAGGCTGTGGACATTAACTCGCAGCGATACTCTGCCGTCTGCATGGATTTCAAAATCGATTTTCATAAGGGTGCTGTTAGGTTTTCGTAAAAAGCTAAATGTTGTCTAATTGCATGTATGCAGACTGTAGTTGGCGTTTCGGGCAAAGATGAATGGAGGCTCATCGCCAAAAAGTTTGATCGGTGAGACAGTTAAATTTTTAGAAGTTACGATGCCACTAATTCTGAAACCTGAATTACTGTTGTGAGTAATTCATGAAGTACGGACACTGTTCGTGAAGTACGGCGGCCGGTTCGATCTGGGATGAGTAGTTTGGTCTAAAACGCCCTTCGCGTGTTTCTAATTTTTCCATCAGGAGTGATGCCAAACTTTCCGTGTTCGTGCAAAGTTACAGAATGCATGCCTTCGTAATGAAAAAACATAAAAGTCATAACTCCGCGACTGTGAGCGTTGCTTGAGTTATGTTGCAACGTTTCGTCCATTCCCTCTTTTCACTTCGGCCTCACACATTCTTTGACCTTCCTAAAAGTTTATTGAGCTGTTCCGCTTCCTCAATTCTATCCCGACGTTACTTCCTCGATTGTGTCGGTCTAAAATGAGAACTTTTTTGTGTTTGCTCCCGTCGTCAGCGACGTAGCGCCTTTTGTTTTATTCGCCCATTACTCGCCCGCTCACCCATTATTTGTTTAATTATTTCATACATAAAAAATATTCACATTCTGCTTGCTTAAAGGTACTTTAGGATACCTGACCGTTGTATAAATATTAGTTTATATTTTTGGGCAATATATGTATATATATATATATTTGAGAGATTTTGCTCTTCTCATCTGATAGAACTCCTGCACCAATTTCTTGAGTGGCCGTTGTCAGCAAGTATTCCTTGGTACTGAAAGTTAACCACTTGAGTTAGCCAGCTCGCCACCCTGTGAGAATCTCATATATTTATAGCACCAATCCACTCAGTGACAATCACATACATTTAGCACTATTCTGAGAGAAAATTACGATACATTTCTGCCACAACAATGTGGGTCATTTGCTTGGCATAAGAATGTGAATGTTTCCACAAATTCATGTCATAAGTGTTATACATTATCATACTTCTCCGAGTCATGTGGCATCACACTTATACATATACCATACGTACATAAGTAGCATCAAAGTACGTACGAAGAAGCATCATACGTACATAAGTGCGGCCAAAGATGCATCCAACATTAGTCTACGGTATTTCGTGCGAGAATTTAACTTATTACGACGGCCCATTTGCTCGACAGGTTTTATTGAAAATAGATAAAAATATGAATAGAAGTAACAAATATATTAAGGCTTCGGTATAACGTGCTATTCAATTAAAAATAACCTTTTGGTGCAGGCTCTACACGCCAATATGGCCTCAGTTATACACGTTCTGAAAAAGGTTAATGTAATTCTGAAATTTTTCATTAATTAATTAAGCTGATACATTTTACTACGGAAAGTAAACTTAGCAGGCTTATTCCATACGGGATCGCATAGCCAAGCACACTCTCGTACGCTACTTCCTGCTGCAGCACTGAACTGACGAGTGCAGGTTGTCACACCATTTTGCGTCACATTTTCGATGAGTGATGCATGCCACTCAGTAACCATCACATATGTGAAACGCGACGTCACTGAATAACAGTCTCTCTCGACGATGGCTATGCTACCGAAGAGTGAATATTACATACGTTAGCTATCATTCCAGTGAGTGACTGGATTTCATTTTGGGTTGACTACTTTGCCGACACTGCATGATGGTAGTGTGCGTTTACGACATAGCGATCATGGTTGTAACGTTTTGAAAAACGTTCGGGTGGAATAATGGTAGTCATACTGGGGAGTACGAGAGCTGCTAAGCTCTACTGAATGGCGTGATCAAATCTTCTCAATTTCTGCGAGATGCGAAAGAAAAAGCGTCGTTAATTTGAGGGTGTGCGCAACGTAGAGTTGAAGATTTACAGTCGAAAAACTAGAGCTCCTGTCGAGGGCTAAATAATTCCTTTGCCCGTGTACGCCTGATGAAGCTCTCAGATGTTGGAATCAGTGTTCGTACACTGATTGTGACAAGGCTGCCTGGCTCGCCTATACAGGTACCTGACGGTACCTGTGCTATCGTTTGCGGCTCTAGTGGTTGTGGATTAGAAATGGTTGTGGATTGTAGTGGTTGTAGATTTTTTAGAGTTGTTGTGGGTTACTGCAGTTGGTGCTGGTAGGTTATGGGTTGTGGTGGTTGACATCAGCATTCACGAATGAACAGAGATATTCACGTTAACGGAGATATTCACGCTTAAATTCAGATACTTCATTAATGATTGAAATCAATAAGCACTCGGGGACTTGGGATATGTCCATGTCAGCACACAATAAATTCTTCTCCCGTTACCTTAGGAGTGTAGCTAGACGGGCTCCATGAAATAGTTAATCGCTAGTTAAATTGGTTACCAAGATTTATCTACCTAATACCTTGGTATCTATTCGTAGTGCCTGTTAGTTAGGGTATGCTCATAAGTGTGCTACCTTAAAAGCATTTCAGACCCCTGTTTTCAGGCCACACAACTGTGTCGCCTGTTTAGGAATATCGTGTTTAACTTTCCTCCCTTAGAGACACACTCTGCCCAGGGTATTGAACCTGGGATTTCCTTACTAAGAGCACACAAAACAATCATAGTCTAACATCCGAGTAGTACAGCGAGGGTGCACGACTTGACAGAGAGAGAAACATTACAGGTCTCGATAAAATTAGCTCTCGAGCACCTTTGTCATAGGTTGTGTATAACTGTTTACTGTTACCGTGGTGTGCAAAGGTCACGGGAGCTTATCTTCCTATTGTGAGGGCCTCCGAGATAACGCACAAGGCTGTTGACAACGCTGTTTTTTGCTCGTACACTTCGCTCGTAACCTTCTTTCTTTCTCACGTATTTTTCTTGTTTTTTTTTCTCTACTTGTTTTCTCCCAACTCAAGGTGACTGCGTGAAGTTGGTCGGTGTAAGCGAGGGACGTTACCGCAGATATGATTTTGGGTTATCACTCGATTATGCGTCCTCAGGGAAAAGTGACGAGAGATGAGATATTATCAATAAGTTGAAACCCGTGCTTTTTTCAAGAGGTATTAAACTCTAATCTGATGCACCGATTCAGTGAAATACATTCCTCTTTCTGCAATGTGTGAGCATTCTGCAGAATTCATTTATATCCGAGAAAGATGTTGATGAAGTAAGTGTAAAGGCACCCAAAGACAACATTCAATTCCGGACGTTTTCAGCCGCCATGCAGGGGTTCCACCCCGACAACATCCCGCTAAATCTCAACGGCGCGAATAAAACGGAGGAGAAATTTACCAACTGTTGGATTACACCTTCAGACATCTTGTGCCTGTTCTACTGCTTGTGCCCGTACTTGAGTCGCCATTATCGTTTTATTATAACGAAATTCAGTATTCTTTTTTCAACACGCACTAGGCGGTCTAACTCCAGAATGGTTACAGAATTTATATGAGAATATAGTGACGCTACTCTTTTACTGGCGTGTAAGTTTCACGAGATGGTACCACACTGATAGCTGGATGGGCGACTGAGGAGAAATAACACTTGTTCTGCGAGTGATTTTTGCCTTTCAGTTCTTTCTTATTCCGTCCGAATAACACTGAGCGCTGACGCCGCTGAACGAGCTTGCATAAACCGTCCGTTGCGCGTTGCAAGTATGTACTGCCTATACAGCTTCATTTCTGCGAGCAATGCCTTCCGAAGCGCGTGAAAAAATATTTTCAATATGTGAGACATGAACTAAAACAACGGAACCAATATATGCTAGTGACACGGTATGGTGCGTCATAACTCATAACCATCGCGACTAACACAATCGACAAAAAATTGTATCAAAGTCCCTCATTCAAAAAATGTCCTTTATTCTTTCATAAATGTGGAAAGCATGGGTTGCCGTAATCGATCTAAGGATAGGTCATCGGTAAAAACGGTATGAACGACTTCAAGAAACGATGTTTTTTTTATCGATACACTTTCTACGTGTCTACGGCGGACGCAAGATGCCGATGTTCCCTCCATCTGATCCGAGGGTCAGACGGAAGGACTGCATCGTGGACAAGGCACGACAAACAGACTCGTGGGGAGTTGATGCTTACTTCTTGGTACGAGTACAGTAAGAAGACATGCATGTCCCTTTCCAAATAATCTATATGCCTTGATAATTAAGGGCTCTATCGGCCGTGAAACTACGTCTTCTTTCGAGAGATTCATAATTCTGTACAGTAACTTCTTATGTAGGCTAGTGTTACCTGTGTGTAACAAGAAACGTATTGATATAGTTTCCTTTAGAAGTAAGTCAATTCAGAGCATAGAGGGTCAAAGCGTTCTAATTGAAACTAAGCAGCAAATTACTTTCGAATGACGTGCTACTGCGGGCAGAGTGAGCTCGGTCGTGGCTTGTAACCTGCAGCAAGAAATTGGTGCGACCAGAAATGAAATCCTATGAACCAGCGAAAACATTCGAGCAAGTGCGCATTTCAAGCACGAACGATGGCGTGAAAAAAGTGAAACCCAATCGCAATTGCACCGCACTGCGTGGTGTTGACTTCAACATTAGCGTGTATTCGATCCAGTGCACTAATGAGACATGCGTCTCCCTGCTTCATGACTTCATGATGGGTTTTACAGCGCTTTGGTGTTTGTGTGTGTGTGATTACTTTGAGCGTCATGTGTATACGGCTTGTGCGTTGCTGAGCTCGTACGTTGAGGCTGCTGTAGATATACGAGCTTATGTGAACGACTCGTATGGCGAGCTTTTGTAGGTGTACGAGCTTATGCAGACTACTCGTATGGCGAGCTTNTAGCTTATACATACGATTCGTATAGTGAGCTTCTGTAGGTATACGAGCCAATGTACACTTCTCATAACGAGCTGTGTCGGCGCAAGAGACTGTGTACAATTCGCACAGTGAGCGGCTGTAGGTGCACAATTTCCCATACGGTAGGTCTTTTGCAGCGCGGCACTGAGGGTATGACAACGCGCACTTGCCAGGCTTGATGGATTAAACCAGCTCAACAAGCCGTAGGAGACGCCAGAGGCAGCCTGGTCCATCTACTGAATTGACGGTTTCATATTGAAGAGGGCCTCGGTTCTGACTGATGGATCTAGCGGTCTGTGGAATCTTGAGCGACTCAGAAATTGATTTCAATGCGAAGTTACTGCTAGATCTCATTCTTGGATCAGAAAGTGCATTTAGTTTTTTAAAACCCAGTGCGATGTTCGTCGACGTTTAGCCAAGCGCTTAGGCTTGTCTTGTCCACTGAATTTTGATGATCTCAGTTCATAAATATATCGTTGTTACTCATAAATAAATTGTCTTTCTTTGTCATTCTTTTGTTAGACAATATGTTCTGATGGTTTGATGTTTTATTTTGGGGACTACTATAGAATATAATGAACTCCACGTTTCACACTGTATCCATCAGCACAAAATTTCCAGCTGTTAAAGATTCTTTATCAAGTACTATATAAAATTGAATTTATGATTCGAAAAAAGGAAGAAAACAAGATCAAACACTGGCCTAAACACCCATTTGTTGATTTCATTCCTGCAAGCTGGGCTGAATATGTACAGCAAAAACAAATAATTTTTCCGCTTTCGCAAGAAACTTTGAAATTCATGCGGCACTTCTCAGTTCCAAATCGAACTGCTTTGCCAAACGTAAATTTCTGCCTACTGGTGCAAATTACCGCTTCCTTCCGTACCTTGTGGCACAGCACACTGTCATAGACTTAACTTACCGTTAATTCCTCTTATAAATTTTGAATTGGCCGATGGGGTGACGGACTAGAATAAACTGCTTAGCGTCAAGCAGCTCTGGCTAGCTGTGTGCTAAAGAAAATGAACAACTAAAGGGTTAATACTGAACATCGACTGACTACTGCTAGAATAACTATTGCTTTGATATTGAATGCTTTGTGCGTACAACCGTGGTTAAATTACGTAGTATCATTGAAGTCCAGACTCCTTGGTATGGTGGATAAAATGACAGTTAGATCGAGGTTGCAAAAATCAAGCGCTGAAACAGGGTTAAACAAAACAACCAAACTTATTCATTTGAAACTCACTTTCAGCGAAACTCGAAGTTGTTGCAGCACTGAGGTGAGGGGAGCTGAAGCCGTCCTTCGTCACTCCCCCACTTCTAGTTCTATTTGAAATGGCACAAAGAACTTTCCCCCACACTCTAGCGTAATTCTATTCGGCCTTATAGTTCTGTCCAGTTCGACGGACTCTTTGTTCTCCAAGCAGAGCTCCTCGAGAAGCCTCCAACAGCCAATCGGAGTAATAATCTTTGAAATTTCAGCGCTGGAAATGCGTTTTGAAACGAGCCGAGTCTCGACAGTAGCAGACGACGGTTGACCCTCGGCAGAGAGGGCACTGGAAGGACGCGGACTGTGTGTCTGGACGAGGGCAGCGACAGCGACGCACTCCCTCTCGCGAGCGTAACTGGCGGCGTAGTATCGACGTTCTCAGCTGTGCACCTCGCCTTTATGTGCACCGATTTGTTATCGGTGCGCCCTGTTTCTTCTTACAGGAGGTACTGTTTTCTTACTGCTGCAGAAGGTCGTTTTGCAGGGTGCTCGAAGTAAGGACACAGTAGCGATACTCGAAACGGTGGCACAAAGTAAGATTTTCGTAATTCTACAGGCCGTTTAGGTCGTTTTGTGGAGCGCTCCAAATAGGGGCAAAGTAGGGGTACTCGAAACAGGGGCATGCGGTAGGATTTCCTTACCTCTGCCTAAGGTTGTTTTTTCAGGGTGCTCAAAGAAGGAGCAAAGCGTTCACAGGCATGGCCGCTACGTGCTAAAACGTGTAGGAATGGTTGGTTAATTCAAGATGTAATGGCGAGGTCTTCTACAGAGAACGTTGTGAGACGCACTGTAAAAGAAATGGGAATTTTACATTCAGGCTGTGTAGGTGCTCTCAAAACAACACCAGCGTGTCCTCGACGTGGCTTATGACGTTCCCAACGACCTTCACGAGAGCAAGATATTATGGTCTGCTGAAATATTCCATGTTTTTCGATCAACCCTACCATTTTGTCTGGGCATATTCGAATGGCAATATTATTATTCGGTTGGTTGTGCAAAGCTCACACTGCCTCCCGAAGCGTCGTCATCGTTCGAACTAAGCCGTTCGAAGCTGTATGCTCGCTCTGCTCTTTTCTTGCAGGGTTGTGATGCACATTCTTGGTCATCTGCTCTTCGTGAATTGAAGCTACCTTCAGTTGCGCAATAAATATAACATGTTAGTATTGATGCTAAATGCATAGCGGCATTTTTGCCTCCGTCTTGGTGTACCGGCCGTGTCGTACTCATCCGGATGATTCGGAAGATGCAAGTGAGACCGAGACTACCTGCACGTCTTATTTTTTCGTATTTGTTAACATTGATGTCGCGAAAACTATATAACCTCATGAAATCGCCTTATAGATGGGTGACTACGGTATTAGGAGACGTGTGTGGTACTGAACCTCGACCAAATTCGTCCAAATTCATTAGCCGTAAGCGAATCTCTTCGAGAACCGATTTTGGTACGCAGCTCTTCTATTTTTTTCAATAAAACTGTAGCTTGTTTTTTAAAGCGTAGCTGCTGTCTTTAACTGGGCGCTTCCCTCAGGGCAGCGCGCTCTTGTTCAGAGAGGGGAAAGAGGAGGCGGTAGAAGGGGAAGCGGAGGCGGAGGAGGAGGAAGAGGAGGAGGAGGAGTACGAAGAGGAGGCTGAGAGTGTGTCAAATTTCCATGCGGGGATGTACTCGACCCTATCATTGGCCAGAACTAAACACGTAGTAGTCGTTCGTAGAGTACTACTGCACAATGCACTGCTCTCATGCTTAAAATTCCAGTCTTTTTATACGTGACGAATATTTTGGAATGGAAGTAATACAGTCATTGCTGAGCGCTCTTCGAGGTGAGTTGGGTCGCCCCTAAACCAGCTTTATGGTTAATTTAAACATGTAGTTTGCCCACAGAAGCCTACTCATATGATTTTTCACTTTCAACGCGAAATCGTGAATTATTTTTTGCACTTGTAACGAAATCAGAGCAAATATTGCCAGGGGTGGGTCTTTTTCGGATATTTCTATCCGAGTGATAAGAAGCAAAAATTATGTTTACGTTATCAGAAAACTTAAAAACAATGAGGAGGATGTTCGTCTCCACTTGGGGTTGGTCCAACCCTTAATTTACCGTAAAAAAATTAAAACATCAATTGTTAACATAGGCAAGGGATTAGAAATGCGGTGAGGCTGGTGGGTCAACTCATGCCTCATAGGGATGACCCCCCCGCTCTTGTGTGATGGTGGGAACCGCGGCAGTGACATCTCTGGGCCTTGGGAAAACATTTCAACACTCAGGAAAAGTCGATGGGGCACACTACGATCACAGCGGGGTGATTTTGAACAATTTTTTGAGGTCACCGCACAGGACTCGAGGAACAGAATTAACGAAAGTATTTGGTCAGCAAAGTCAGCTTTTAGGAGCAGCAGCCCATGCACGGGTATGGTGTGGGTCGACACGTCCTGTGGACATAGGAAAAGGTTCGTGATGAAAATCAGAAGTGTATTCGCTCTTAGAAATTTCGCGGAGAAAGTGATCGTAGTTTGTGCTAAGGAACATGAAAAAATAAGCCCCTTTTTCTTTTACCCACGACAATATTTTGTCCGGGTTGACATGTACTCGCGACCGATTCTTCCGAGGCAAACATGAAATAATCGATCTCTACGTAAGGTGGTATTTTTCTCTAAATTCAGCTTCTTTCATTGCCTTTTGAAATGGATTCCACACTGGTAATTTAGATACATTCACAACGACGGGGGGCGCCTCCTTAGGTGGCCTCGGAGCACCACCAACAACAGGAGTTGGATCAAGTGGAGCTTGTTTATCTCATTCGCGGCCTTGGCAGCCGTGTTATTGTTCGCTTTATCTCGAAAAAACTGGTTGCAATGACACATGTGTGCCGTCAGCATCGGTGACTGATGACGCGCCTGAGTGCTGTGTATGACCGCGATTGATTAAATCGTAATTGTGCAGTGGTACGTGAGGCACGTGTCTCGAGAATATCATTTGCGTGTTTGATCCTTTATTGATATCTGTGTGACGCTCACAGTAAGTGTGAGTTTTGTTATTTACGCATGCACTCCTTTATTGATATCTGTGTGACGCTCACAGTAAGCGTGCGTTGTGTTATTTACGTATGCACTCTTTTGTTGGCAACTGTGTGACAGCGACTCATTAGAGTCAACAAGTCAAAGAAAGTTTTCAATTCGTCCAAAAAGCGACTCAAGAATGTTATTTACGCATTCATTTACTCATTTATTGGCAATTGTGCTACGCTCAGATTAATGGCGCGAGTAAAAGTAATTCTCTCACTCCGCATTGACTCATTTATTGGTAAGTGAGTGACAGCGAATCTCAACACGGGATTCGGAAATGAATTTACTCATTCATTTACTCATTTGTTGAAAATGGTGTGGCGCAGGTATGTGTTCCTTAAGTAGAATTTGCGTATTTACTCATTTATGAGTGATCACGTGACAGACAGCGACGGTGAACACGTGTCTAGTGAACATTATTCATACATACGTACTACACTTTTTCAACTGAGATAAAAATTGGTGTGAGGGTAAATTATTTTGAGTATTTTACAACCTGTCATAATGTCATGCATCCTTTCCTCGAAATTTTATATGAGTTCTGTTTATGAGTCTGAAGCAGCGATCTTCAAAACTGAAATGGATTTATTCCAAGCTACGACGTATTTTTTGGTGTGAGCGACTCATTTCAGTGACACTGCCAGAATTTGTGAAACGCTATCGTCATGGAGAAAAAAGGCTGTGAAATTTTTACGTTGATGCATTTGCCATACTTAGCAGCGAGCTGTGAAGCTGTGCCTCCCTGATACCTGAAGTTGTGCCTTCCTGTTACCACGCTGCCACCATGCACTTGCCGCACGAACATATTCACAGACACGGTACTCTCTTGTACGCTGGTAACTTGATTTTTGTTGATTTTCGTCTCCTTTGTACGTGAATTGTTCATCGTGTTTGTATTTCGCTTTCCATTTTCTTGTTTATAAGATTGAGACCTGATTTTCATGCATTAATCGTAATTCAGACAAGAAGCCACATCATGCGCTAACAAGTTAGTCTTCTCATGGTGTAGTGCAGAAGTTACGTCAGGAGTTCTAGCGTAGAGCAGGACGTCGTAATTCGAGGGGGACTTAATTTACGGCAGCTCTAATTCACGAGAACTTTCAGGGACCAGAGGTAATAAGTAACTCATGAATTTGTGCCATGCACCACTAACTGACGAATGCCCTCACACTGTGCCAGGTTGACTTGAACGAGACATTCGTTCTCTGAGAAGAATGACTGCAGTTAGCCTTACTTTGAGTATCCAGAATACGAGCTCATTGAGGTCAGCACCCAAGTGGAGGCTCGAGTAATGTCCACTTTCAACTAGTCCAACTCACGTTCTTTCCAACTCACGCCATGGACACATAAACACAGAAAGCGTCGAATATATTATCCCCTGTTATCTTGGAGCACTGACGACGTTCAGAACGTCGCGAAAGCACCCTACTCGAAAAACAAAGAGCGAAGTCTGTGCCTGTAGTTCAACACATACATATTTGCAAATGCGCATTGGTGCCAAGCGAAACTCGTAACTCGTGCCAAGCGAGTGTTAGTAGCCGTTCCCTCCCTAAAAAAAATGAACGCAGTTCTTGTAGTGATTAATATATTGACCAGATAACGGATTTTGTTCGAAAAATTTCCGCACTTGAAATTAAGAACAACGAAGGCTACAAGACTCTAAATAAGTAGTATCTTAGCTTAGTTACCTTTTCGTATCTTAGCTACCACGGGCTAGATTTTTAGAGGAAGCAATTACTTACCACGGTAACTTGTGTCTTCGAGCCGCTGACCTTCCTGACCAAATTATTATATAAGCTGGTGAGCATATCACGTTCACATGAGTCAAGCATACAAGCATGTGTTTCTTATCTGTCAGGTATCAGTGACTTAGTTAACCATGGATACCACACGGTGGGCTTGGTTATTGTTGTTATTGCTATGCAACGCATTAATATATCTCCGTGAATAGTGTTTCTTCTTCGCGTGAATCATGTACGCTAGTACAATGACACACACACAC
>VOMN01014640.1:0-24091 GCA_014899125.1 Orchestia grillus
GTAAATTACTTGTGGTAAATAAATGTTTCTAAATGTTTCCAAATGTTAATGGTAGGGCTCACTAATGTTTAAAATCAAGCAAAATTCGAAGTGAGAATTGCTAGCGTTCTTTCTAGTTCCAGCTCGTGCCAGTGCTAATTCTCAGCCCTAGTTCTGCACCAATCTTATGCAGCTATAAATTTACTTTCTGTAGTATGTGCAACATTTGGTGTTAAGTAAAATAGTGTAAATATATCATTACGAGATTTACCCATTCCATCGCGGCGTACACTAGGAAAAGCTTTCTCGCCTGAAATCTTTGAACTTGAAATATTTTGTCGTGTTGATCGCTCTGGGATGTTGAAGCGAATATGGTATGTCTGTTGTCCGAAACCTCAATGAGGGATTCCCACCTATGAAATTCTTCCCCAAAACGCTTTGCCGCGAATAAGATTCTTCCCATGGCACTTTCTCACAGGTAACGTACTTTTCATAATTTCTACTCAGTAGCCTCAGATAAGATACCTATCAAAATACCTATCCAATGACGAAACATTTCTCATGACACTTTCCCGCTTATAACATGTTCCCCATAATGCCTTTCTGCAGATAAGATTCTTCCCAAGACCCCTTTCTTTTGACCAGGCACTCATTTTTCTCAATGCTTCAAAATTTTTCAACATATTTTACGAAAGAGCTCGCTTGTTTTTTTATGGGGCTGCGGTGTGAGAGCCTCTCCACCCAGCATCATGCTGCTACTGTCGGCTGCGCAGACAATTTTAAATTGCGACCCGAGAAGAACGGAGGAAAAACACGAGTTTCTTTTTGACTGACGTAGATTAGACGTTTTCTTGGGTCAAGTAATCTGGCTGGAAAATTACTTCCTAATGATGAAACGTGAGGTCATTTCCTGTGATTATTTTTCGATTACCTCGACAGAAAGAGAAAAGAGAAACCTATATTTTGGCCTCCTGTATTCCCGTAATTACGTCCAGGAATAAGATCATATTTTCTCGTCGTCGTGCGAGAGTCCTGAAGCAGCTATCGCTGTCAAACTTGTGGGGCTCATGACGCTGCAAACTTGTGGCGGTGTGACAATTTTTGAGGGAGTCGCTGATTGTTGGCCTAATGAATGATCTCATTTATTAACTGCATAGCAGAGTCGAGCTGCACTGCAGGCATTATTACTCAAATACCAGTGCCAGGGGAAATTAGTTAAGAAAGCTAAAAGATTTGCAACTGAGTAAACGGACTTACAAACCAGTCATAATGGTTCATTTATGCATCTTTGCATAAATAAACATTTCCGTGTTGAGATGTCTAGTAGAGAAATTTTCAGCGCTGTTGTTATCACAGAGGAGCTGAGGAAAATATGAACACTTTTTTCGTCAATACCACTCCAGATACTCCCAGTGGCAGTCAAAAATTCTCAATATTTGACTGGAGAACTTATACTTCAACTTCAATTCTACTTTTTCGCATTTTATAGTTTGAAATCTGGCATTTGTCAAAAAAAATACCCACACTTGACTGCTGAAAGTCAGAGGCGTCTATTTTGAAGCAGTTTCAAAGTAGGATTTACTCACACTTTTTGTGGATCTTATCCTCTTCCCTCCTCCTCAACGCCTTGTTTTCCTCCCTTTTAAAAATGTGTGTCGAAAAACAAAGTCGAGGCCTTGCCTCATTGATTCTGTAACGCACCCTGGAGAATTGTCCTCTCTTCAAAGAAAAATGGGATTTTCTCGAGAAGAGGTCAACGTCTCGGGTCTCAACCCTGTGTCGACCAAATGGACAATACAGTCATTTTAAAAGGACATCGCTAATTTTTTGTAAAAGCTAAGAGAATACCTTACAGTAAAATTAATTCGGTCGTTTTAGGGTTGAAGACTATGACGCTGCAGCAAATAAATCTCGCACACGTGGAAAAAATAAAGCGTTTAGTAGAAATTGTTGTTCACTTCTACGGTACGAACATGTGCCTCGTTGTCAACACCATTTGAGCTCTAGATGTGAGCCACGGACCCAACAGTAATGACTTTTAAGTTTCCTGACGGAAAGGGTGGTTGACTCTCCACCACGATCATGTGCCACGTAAAACAACAGATTTTGTTTCCTTCCTTCCTATGCACCCTTTAAATCAATTTATGTAGTGAGAATAAGTTTCTCACCCTTTTATGTTATTCCTCCATAGAGCATCAGATTGATATTCCCCTCTCCCTCCCACACCACGCCCACCCAAATGACCCCGACCGGCCGAGAGTGACACGGATAACTTTGATGCGACATGGAGATGCTTCGAAGTTTCAAATTATTCCTAAAACAAAGGCAAGGCCCTTATTGAATTTAGCCGCCTGAATTCTACCGAAATTCTTTTGGACATTTTATCTCCTAGCTCGAGCTAAAGAATTCTTTGCTGTCCCTGATGATCTAAACATTTTATGGAATCCAATATATTTCGGGAGTAACCATCCAATAAAAGTGCTGAAAAGTTAGCCTGATACGTTAACATAAGTAGATTTTACTCTCATATAGTTATTGGAGATGTTCAGCCAGTTTTCTCCATGTGCGAGAATATATCGATGCATAAAAATACATTTTATGAATGCAGATAAAATTGTATTCTTCATCAGTTGCCTTCACCCGTTGAATTAATTATCATATTCATCAATTTGCTTCCAAATAAATTTTTAGCTGAGGTAAAATTTCGCTTTCCTTTTTTAGCTGACAATTTCTTGGAAAACTAAAAACATGTACTTGTGATTTGGATCAGAAAGAAATTAAAGTTTACTTCTCTGTAATGGTTTCCAGAGTGCCTGCCTCATGCGTTAATGCCCGAAAATATCGCAAAACTCCTTCAACGCGGAATCGTCAAAGAACCCTAAAAACTACCATTTTCGTTGTGGATTCTTCACGCATCGTTGGTTAAAGAATAAGTTTGACGACGCTTAGCAAGCCAGACGTACGAGAGTACGTACTGAGACCGAACGTTTAGCTGCTGTTATTTCTGAGCCTGTGCCTATGTGTATGTCTTTCCATCAGTGGTGGTGGAGTGGCTCCATTGATTGGTTATACGAAGTGTCTTGTGGAGTAGTTATGCGGCGGAGGATTACGTGTGCGTTTGGTGTTCCACTTGGGATAGGTAGTAGTGTAAGGTTGCTGGGTGTTAGGACATGGTCTGTACAGGGCTAGCAGTTCTTGATAGGTTGTCTCGCAGGAGCACGGAAAATTAGTGTGGGTTTCGTGATATCCGAAGCTCATTATCAGCATGTCGGTTAGTATAGTTCCATAATATTATGCAAAAGAAGTTACCTCTCTGAGGTATCTTTATCATGTGATACTTAACTGCCACTGCTGTAGATATAATACACTGTTCAGTTGAAAGCGTATGTAACGATTGTTATTCGTTTGCTGGGAGGAAGCTAAGTTCTTAAATCTTGGCATTTTGATGCAGTATCCGGCAAAGTATGGGTCTGTCCAGTTATGGTGCTGTAACGAGTGCTATCTGTAACTTATAAGGGTTAGTGTAGTACCTAATGTATTCTCCGCGAATTCTGTAGTTGAACGTAATATTGTTAAGGGATCTGTCGAGAATGACTCGTAATTTTTCCCAGTCCCCCATGCGTCCATATTGAAGCAGTTTAGCGCTTTCTATGGCACACGAATCCCGTGTGAAGGGAGAACCGCGTTGATAACCGAAACGTCATCTTAATTCTAATGTTGAATCACCTTCAATAGACTAAGCGGGCAGCAAATGCCTTGTTTTAGGAGTTAATCTGCCTATTAAGCTTCATCTGTCGAAGGGATACAGTGGGACCTTCACTACAGAGGTCTCAAGATCTTTTACTGTGTAAAGAAGCCGTCTAAATGAATATCAATGTATGTTGTCTGAATACACCGCCCGTGACAACGGTTGGAGCTTGAGGAAAAAGCTGAGCTGGAAATGGTCTCTGGTGCTCGTTCCTTCAGGGAAAATTAATTATTAATACCACGAAGCTGACCCCTGGTTTTAACCATACAACTCTAAACTCGCTGGGGGACTATTCTCTTGACGAGGGGATATTGATGTTGGTACTAGTGTGCTAATTGAATGGGGAACGGCAGTGGTGTCCGTTCATTTAACGAGACACCTTTACGAGACTTGCAACATGGTTAAGCAAGACTGTGGTAGTGTGTCTTGATTAACATGCACATTTCGTTATAACACATAATAAGGGTAATTTAGATGACACAGACGTTATAGATGTTGCTACGAGCATCGAAAATGATTCCAAAGCGTATCCAGATATTATTACAGTAAGACTTGGCATGAGATTTTGAGTGATATTTTATGGAAGGCTTACAAAAATGCTTGGTCTCGAAAGTTGCCAAGTCTGTTAACCAGGTAAAATGTGTTCGCACACGAAGGATTAACGTAGTGCTGTTAAATTCTTTTGTCTTGTAACATACGTATTCTATTTCTCGGATGCTTATGATGGTGACTTCGTTCGTCCTGACTGAATGTTAATGTAGTCAAAGGTCACTATTGGGTTACCTGACCATGAGTGAGACTAATGCATGCAAATAAGTTCCGACTGGAACTTGGGGCAAATTTGTATCATGCTTGCTCGAATAACTGTGCGAACCCATCGCCCTTGAAACGCGGGAAGTTCAGTGCGTACGCGCTGAGGTCAATCCCGTCGGGTTCTGGGCAGTAGTTTGCTGACGCTACTTTGTGCGGATGTTGATGCTCGGCAGGCAGGTCGGAATGACTTCGTTCGCATTCGTTGAACGTTCGGAAGTGCACGATTATTCATACCTCCATCCCCCGTAGTTGTACGATAAGCAACGCGTGTGCCAAAATCTGAAATTGTAACGACGAAATTTTCTTGTCCTCTCAACCCGACATGAGATTCTTCAGCAACTACTCGTGGGAGTACCTTGCTCTAGAGTCGTGTACTTAATCGCGTACCAAATTTTGTGCAATGCTCGACGCGGAAGTTTAGGTTCAAAATTACAATTAGAACTAGACAATTGAAAGATAATGCAGTAATTTCATCTATTCCTAATTTTCCAAATTTTCAGCTTTACTGTGAACAGTAACCCCTGCGTGATTACGAGAACCAAGACGATGTTGGTGCTGGTGGTGGTTATCTCGCTCTTAACATGGAGCGGATCTGTCTCATCTATGGAGACTCCAGAACCAGGCGAGTAGAGGCGACCATGACCTATTGCCCTCGGTCAACACTTGACGTAACTGTTGCCGCCAAAACTCTTCCTTCTTGGGTTAGCGTGTATAAGTGGAAGCGCATGCTAATGCATTTTCTGCTCGCACAGAAGTCTGCACTCGAATAAGAACCTTGAAGTTTTCCTAAGTTCACGTTCGATTTGCGAAAGGGAGTCTCTATGCCCATGTGGAGTTAAATTGTTTAATGAATGTTAACTGAATTATGACTGGAATGATGGCATATAGTATTGAACGCAGTGCGAACTTTCGCGCAGCAACTACTGAAATTATCTCGGATGCTTACTATAGATTAAACAGGTTTGTTATAATGTCTGTGGAATAATGAATTCCCTACATTCGACATGGGTGCTCGAATTAGATACTAGAGGACCGGTCTTTCATGATCATAATTTAACACTGTGAATAATCAATGTACACGAAGCCTCCTATTAGTATCCGCAAAAGGAGTTAAGTGAAGAAATGTGGTAGTCTGTAGTAAAGGGAGGTTTTTCTTAGCATTAGAGAAAGCCCATAACTCTGTTACTAAAGTGATTAAAGTATTCCGTAACAGGCGAAAGGCAAAAGATAGGTTCCCGGATTCTACTTCGAATTGACTCTTGATTAATTTATAAACTCCTACTTCACAAAGGCAGCTGAAGTTAGGCTAGTTTTTCAATAGCCTAAAGCATGATCGTGGCACTATGTACCGTTTGCATTGTGCTCCAGAGGTGTCCAGTTCGTGCCGAGGAGATCAATTCGAGTGCACATCTGGAGGCTATCAGCACCGCTGCATTCCCAGCATTCATATGTGCGACGCACACTTTGATTGCCTCGACAAAAGCGATGAAGACCCTGAGATGTGTAAAGATTATCACGTAAGTTGCGAGAGTGAAGGTGAAGTTTCCGTCTTTGACTCTTTGTATTACTGGCTGAAATGAGATTTAATGCGAACTTTGAATCAAGTCCCGACAAGACTACTCGGATTTGACAGGTCTTGCAGGTCTTGGAAAGTTGTCACTAAAATGGTTGATCGTTTGATTTGAACAGGGATAGACTTGTATGTATATAGCACTGAAGAAAGTTTGCCTAACGTGAATAAAAGATTCCATCATGATGGATGGGCAGAATGATTGGTCTGTTCTCATACAATTTCTACAGCCTTCAATACCATGGTCAATCTCAGTTTTGGACTCTGTCATGAAGATCTGGGTTTTGTATACCGGAAGTTTGAATTAACTTCTACTGTAGAATTTGCGCAGGAAACTGTTGTTCAGTATTCAACATGAAATAATTCATTAGTGTAGTTATCATGAACACGAAATTAAATTTACAGATAACGTCTTATGCTTTTTGAAATAGTTTCGAACCGTTTTCAGTAAGAAGAGTGGTACGAAGAAACACATAATTCATGAACTGTGTACCCGTTCATAACGCCGACATTGTCGGTCGCAAGCAAGCACTCGTTGCACGCGATCTAATTGGAAAATTTATAAGGAATCTGAAGAGTTGGTTGGACTTCGATCCAATTACTCGTCAATTTCTCGCGAGGGGACAATTTGGTTCTTATTGACCTCTAAATGATCAGTTTTACGTTTCGAAGTCTCGTCATATTAACGAGATGGAAGTGAACTCGTAGAATTATCGTGAATAATGCATGACTAGCTCTTCATTTACGCTTGCCAACAGTTTGTGAAATAAGTGGACAATTCCTTCCCAGGAACAAACTGAATGCACAGACAAGGAGTTCGAATGCCCTACGAGCAAAAGGTGCATACCACTGATCTACATCTGCGACATGGAAGATGACTGCGGAGACAATTCAGACGAAAAAGATTGTCCGAAAAAGGTAAGAAAAGTTTGAATTTGTGTCTAGTTTGGGAAAACAGACTGAAATGTAACGAAATGCGTGCCATTTACCTAGTCATAGGCCATATCCTTTAATCATGGCCTAGTTTTCTTTGGGAACTTAACCATTAAAGTAAGACTCCGTCATTGACATATTTTACTGAAAGCCCCTATTGTGAACCGAAGAGTCCTCTCTTTTCTTCTCGTCTCGAGACTCTCACTAAAGGAGTATGTGAATGTTCTTAAACGCATTCCCCGCGTATTAGGCCACGGACGTACCAACGAAGCAATTCATTCCGCTGTTGGGTATTGCTTTGCTTGGGAAACTACTCTTACTTTGATTGCTTCTGAAGGAAACTCATTTGAACATTTAAAATAACCAAGCCTGTTGATGCGAGGGAAGAGAAAGGGCAACTAAGAAAGAGGTACGTGTACCTTCTAACGCTGAGAACGCGTCAAGCATACGGTAATAGAAATATAACTCAGTGCTCGAGCTTTCACTTTTGCAATTAGAAGCAAAAGAACATATTAGTTCATTGATGAGGTGCGTTTAAATTTGTTATATGCTTTACTGTTTAGGGTAATAAAAATTCGTACTTGTGATATTTTCCACGCTTCATACCAGGGTTGAAGCAATGTTTCACAACAATTCCCAGAACGTACATTAGATTAGTTCATAGAATCAAACTATTACCCCTTTGCATGCAGATTCATGCTCAGTATTGCTGGCCTAGATTCCCGTAATTGCCTCTACTCGAATACGTTGCTCAGCTTGCGAGACGCGCCGCAAGTGATGTAGCAATGTCATAGCTGTACATGCACCCACTCCAGTACATGGGGTATCTGACCAAAATACAGGAAGTCGGTCTAGAGTTGGTAGTGTTTTCAAACTACTTGCCGAACGCTGAGAATTTATTTGGTGAAGGCAAATTCAAAGCCAAATCAATGTGAAAGCCGCTTGTTGCTTCAACGATGAAAGTTGATCTACGACCTTCAATGAAATGTACTTGATGCTCAGAATAGTAGCCTTAATATAAAGGCCTGCCGTCGCCAGTGGTCATCTGAACCTTGCGGCTCAACTTGTTACTTATTTAATACTTCGTCTCCGAAGTGGGTCATTTATGGTGCAAGCAAGCGTCTAATTTAACCTGATGCAACAGAAGCACTATTGAGTATGGACATTAATTTTAGTTTTCGTGAAATTTGTTATTCAATAAAGTAAGCTAGTTCTAATTAAAAAAAATTTATGGGATAAACAAATTTGTGACCAATCCTTAATTTTTACCATCACAACAGGTTCCCATGAAATTTTTCCCAAATCTTGAATCATTGTAAAGCCTTCACTGAGCAATTGCATAATTGACTGCTGGCTGTAATGAACATCTGTTCTTCTATTAAAGTTTTTCTATATTTTGGCCTTCAAATACGTTCCAAATGTTACCGCACTAAAGACTAGAATATTGCAGACAATCTCCGCCTTAAAAAGCGCCTGTCAAACTTTTCGTAACATGGTTGACAGTCGAACTCGCCTGAAAGAAACCTCTCTTCAGCTCTAAATCCGGCTCCTAAGAGTGGTGTATATAAAATTCCACAACTGTAAAGTTCTCTGGATATCGAAGTTCGTTGCTCGAGCAAAGTTTCGAGGTTGCACGACCAGTATATTTCCATGAAATTGCCTTTTAGGAGGCATAGGGTAGGCTATAGTGGAGTTTTAGGTCAGTAGACGTGTTACTTTTACTTTATTTTGAAGGAAAAGCTTTCCAAAGGCGGGGGGCGCTATTTGGTTACCTCGGGTACTTCTAGGCCTTCGGGTCTTCAATCTTTCGTGCCAGATTGCTTCTTTCCATTTCGAAGCCGTCGTCGCCAATTATTTCCTTGACTTGCTCTCCCCATGAGCAGGGAATCTCGAGTGGAAACACCTGTGCATTAATTGGACGGCTTTCTCAAGTCCATACGGAAGAGTCCCTTCTTCCGTCTCTCCTGACATCTTCTTTAGTGTGGCTATGGAATTGGGAACGAAGTAATGATAATTCGTAAATTTTACGATATCCACGTCTAATATGCCGTACACAGAGACTTCCATTCCTAGAATATACTCAATCTGAGGCTTCAGATTAGCAGTCCAATCTGTTCACCTCTTCGCCTGAAAATCTTGGTGAAAAATTCCTTAAAGATCGGTGAACATTACATAAGATGCATATTTGTCCTATTCTTTGTAAAGCAAACTGTACAATATATATACATTTCAGAAATGCCCGAATGATAAATTCGAATGTGCGTCCGGAGACAAGTGTATAGCGAAAGCTTTCGTGTGTGATGGAGCGGACGACTGCGCAGATGCGTCCGACGAAATGCATTGCGGTGAGTCATGTGGGGGAGGGGGCGGGCGAGGGGAGGAGGAGGGAGACTTGAAGGTTGCAGCTCCCGAATTTTTTCAGTTGGCAACCCATTCAATCGGATGTAGAGCAAATGTGTGAAGACATTAAGAAACTCGCTCCTGAAGACGAGGTTCAGACCGTTAACGAGATCAAGGGCGCTGTAACTCTATCTAGATTTTTTACTTAAACAAAAAAAGTTGGGTCCGGGTCTGGCAGGCCTGCGGGCCAGGAGTTGACACTTGGAAGGATAAAGAAGAGGATTACACTTTGGCTTAGAAGAAGCCTTCTCGCTAAACAAGAATTTCGGTGCATTTCACGCTTTTTACTCTTGGCGACTAAAGACTTGCTTTTGTGGAATAGTAAAGTGTTCGGTAATTAGATTTGTCCTGTAGAACCCGATTCCCAATATAACGAATCTCCTTAGTTTTCATAAGAGAGGAGAAACTTCATTTAAACCACCTCAGAGAATTTAAAGTTTAATGCAAGTAAAGTGTACGACGAATATGCCAACTTTATTAATCTGACAAAGTAAAGTTAACGTAATACGAATAACATATCTCAATTCCACCGGGGTTGAAATCTGTCGTTTTGTTTAATTAACCTACTCTTCGTGTAGGTGACGAATGTCTCGCAAGGATTCTGCGAGTTCGTAAAACTGGCGTTCATTAAAGTTTCTTCCATCCTTGAATTGCAGAATGCTCAGATCAGCACTCCTTCCACTGCTCCAACGGCAAAGGCTGCCCCCCTGTGGAGAAAGTGTGCGACTTCAAAGTAGACTGCCCCGACGGCAGCGACGAGGGAGGCAGATGTCGTGAGTGAAGATTTGATGAAAAAGTATTTGAACGTCAAGACGTTCTGAAGGGATCAATGAAAATTTCAAACAATATCTTGCTTCTAGTGTCAATTTTCAAGCATTTATGCAGAACGATCAGTTCGATGTACATCGTAAATTATTTGACATCGGTGAGATCAGTAGATAGATGAAAATTTTACTATCGGAAAGAGTTGTACAGTGCGTGATGTAGTTCCCATTCTTTCTTCAAGGCTATAAATGCTGATAATAAGAGGGTATAGTTTTAGCAATTCGTTACAGTTTCAGTTCGCTGTACTGGCACTCATCGTAAATATACGCGCTACCTTATTCAGTCCTTCCAGGAATGAAAAATAAGGAATTTTCCTTGGTTACCTGCGGACAGCATCGCAGTGCCTCGTACCTCTCAATGATGACCTACGCGTAGTCTCCAACTAAAAAATTGACTCCCTTTGCCCAGCTGCTCTCGTAGACATTTTATCAAAAGTGCAGTGGCATATTGCCCTCAGACGATGACGAGTGCCCTTTGAAATGTGGGCGTTTCGGCTGGTGCTACGCGACTCCCAATGGACCACGATGCGACTGCAAAGCGGGCTTCAAAGACGAGGGTGACGTCTGCCAAGGTAGGAGGCTGGGTTGTCTTCTTGGGCTGGTTCTAGCTCCAGCGAGAACCTTGCCATCAAATGATGGCTTCAGAGATGACATGACCTCTAAAGTAGGCGACTAGCCCATTTCCTTGTCATAGGTTGAAGTTCTAGTGATGACCTAAGCATGTAAAAATGGGCTCGGATATCACGGTGACGTTGAATAAGGCATGATCTCCTTGCGACAGGATTAAAGTCCACGAAGTGTTGAACATCGATGAATTTTTAAAGTGACTATTTCTATGCGATGCTTGTAAACGTCGGAGTACCTTCTTCATTGGGTTGGAATATTAGTCTCGAGCATCAGTGGACAAGGCGTATTTCACGAACTCTTATTTCCAGTTGAAATTTTGAAACAAATGTAGAAAGTATTCGTGCCTCCCCTGTTTTACTACTTTTTATTTCCTCGTGCTTGAACGCGGTCTGTTCCGTGATAAAAATTTCAAGCTTATTTTTCTGAAGGAGACGTTAGGGAAAGTCCTAGCTAGGTTAGGTCCTTCACCCGCTGAGTGCATTTGAGCCCCAACTCGTTAGTGTTCATTTACCTGAAATTATTTTATAGGAAATCTTCTATTTGTAACTTTGATCACCCAGATCAACGTTGCCTCTCGTTAGGCCATCCGATGTAGCTGTGAACCGGCAAAATACCCTCGTGGTCAAAGGGTTCGGGGTTATAGGTTGGCGAAGGTTCTTCCTGCGTAAACATCCTACTTCTTGCATTATTTTCACGCAGATGTGGACGAGTGCTCAGACATGCTCACTTGCGACCACTCCTGCTACAACTCGCCCGGCGGCTACTCCTGCTCCTGCAAAAGTGGCTATGAACTACAGGGTGCAGAGACCTGCCGCGCCTCTGGTCAGTGAGGCATTCTCGTCAGGCCTCTAAACATTGAAATAGTTTTTACGTGAACTCGCTGGTTGAATTTGTCAAATGGTTAGCTCCAATGTTAGTCGAAAGAAGTGTAGTCGTTTGTGAGGTCAAAGTTAATGTTGAACACTGTGGAAAATCTGTGAATGTATTTTGTGCAGTGAGTCATGTGGGGGAGGTGGATGTTCGACTTGACCTCCAGTCTGAGAAAGTGTTGAATTATTAATCTAGCGGATTTTGATAGATACCACAGTCCTGAATCGAACGTACTCAGCCAGAGGGACGAGACTGTAGCGCTAAGCCATTTCAGTTGTTGCTAGCTGCTGCCTGCTTAGTCAGCGATATGAAACCCTTGAAACATTAAGAGTTTTACATCGTTGAATGGAATTTACTAGTCCTAGACTCGCATCTTCGAACAAGCTGTGATTTTTTTCAGCACAACTGAGGATAATGTTCTGCGGTCCCGTATTCAATGTGTATTGGCAGTGAACGATTTTAGAATTAAAATCCCAAGACTTTCGACCAGTTCAATTAGATGACACTTGATGAAGCTTCTGAAAAGACAGAATTGCAGCGCCTTTTACTTTCAGATTCCTCTCCGGCAATACTGTTCTATACCTTCCTCACGGAAGTGAGAGCGTTGTATCTAGATACCGGAGAAGAATTGCTCGTTCATGCTGGAGAAGTGAAAGTAAGTGAAAATGTATACTAGTTTCTTGAGAGAAAAATGAGCGAAATTGTATACAATGAAATGGTCCAGTTCATAATGCTAATCTTATTAATGCAGATATCTTGACCATACCAACTGCTAACTTGGCTACGACTTGATTTCTCGCGTGCATAATTGACCTCTCTCCAAAGGCGATCGCTGTGACGTACGATCCTATCGAGCGGAAAGTTTACTGGAGTGACCACGCGGGCAAAATTTACAGGAAAAGTTTACGCAGCGAAGACCTAGAGCTCCTAGTGAGCAAAGGTTAGCAGCAAAACCTTCTTTTTGCTTGATGGAAGGAGTTTTGAAAGCCTTCATTGCAGCAGTCTGTAACCTTCGACCTTTCGTGTCCTAATTAAAATAAGAATTCATGTAGTCTGTAAATCCATGATAAAGATGTTCGTAAATAATTGTCTTTGATAAGATAGGATCTTGATAACTGGTCTCTAGGGAAGGCAAAAATTTCTAACTAGATCTTGAGAGCAAAATTTTCCTTCCTCAGATATTGACATAGTATACAGCTTGGCCATTGACTGGGTTGCTCGTAACCTTTACTTCAGCGACAACAGCTCTGACAGCATCGTCGTCTGCAACATCGTACACAAGGCTTGCACTGTTCTCAACCTCAAAACTAGTCAGCCCACGTACCTGGACGTAGACATTGCTCGGAAGTAAGTTTCATCGAAGATGATCTGCTCTAGTCAGCGAATTCTGAATTGGTGTCCATTCAGTTGAGCTTTGGATTTAAAAGGAAAGTAGATACTTATGTTTTTGAATGCTTGAGCCCCCACGGTGGGTATCTAAAGAGGTAATCTGCTCAGTCTCGTGCGAGAGGTGTTGCTGCTCAGGCTCTTCAGCATGGACGTTAGCTTGCTAAAAATTGTAATCCTGAAGGAGATAAGGATTCCTGTCACTGATGTCCTGTTTAACACTTTGACAACGACTCTCCACACCAGTAAGATTACATGCTGCAAAATATCTCTTCTTTGAATTTAAAAATGAATGATTTTGGTTTAACAAATTTGGTTACTCTATTTTCTTTCAAATCAGAACTAGCTTATTCGATTGATGAACACGAATTTGACACTCTTAATTTGTATTCATACATGATAGTGCTTTGCTTACACAAGGTTATGTTAGATGATCGCGTGTACCATGTATAACCTACTTCGGAGGCAAAGTGATGATCTAAGCGTAATCAGTGTTAATTTAGGGAAGAATGTTCGACTAGAGAGGAAATTGGAAACGGATGTACATTTATAACTGACATAAGCTCGGGGCAGTACTTGAGTTTGTAATAACTGTAGCTCGCTCATGAATCGAATGTTGAACTCCTTTTACATGATTTTGGCTGAAGTCCTCGCATTGGCACGATCCTCGACAGCTTGTGCCTGTAGACTCGAGGCTAAAGGGTCTTCAAAATTAAGTTGCGAATAGTTTTACTTCTTTTAACTCGGCAGTAGGGGAAAACGTATTGAAGTACAATTAAACAATTGTGGTAAAATATCTGTTGCATTTGAAGTGTCTCTAGAAAAATTTAACCGTTTTATCAAAGCATGGAATGAGAGTTGCTGCGATTAAGCCAGTAAGAATTTTTCCGTACGGCCCTCTGTCACGCAAATAAATGTCTCGGACAATCCGATTTTCTTCAGTGGGATTCCGAAAAGTTATGAAATCTTCCTAGTTTGCAACTTTCCACACACGTCCATTTCGTCGAATGCCTTGAAGTATTTCAAACTACCTTGACCTTATAAAAGTACATATCAGCGAAAGTTGAGCACTTAAAGTTGAAACAATACTCGCTTGTGATCAAACGTCTATTGCGTGATAATCCTGTGCACATGACAAGCTATGCTGAGAACCCCGCTCCTTCTTGGTGAGCTTGATAAAAAAAGCATGTCAGATTCTCGGTAGCTTGTCAATGGAAATTTTGATTTCATGAATTTTTTTCTACTCCGGAAAGTCTAATGCTTATGACTACTTCCGGAAATTGAAAGCACCACACAGGCCGTCGTAGAAATGTGGTTTTCTTCAGACAACTATTTTGGGTGGAGGCTTCAAGCAAGAGAATCATGAAGGCGAAGCTGGATGGCAGCAGGGCCGAGGCCATCGCCGTCCAGAACTTAACTTGGCCAAACGCCCTCACTTTCGACGCTGCCTCGCGCCGCTTGTATTGGATGGATGCAAAGCACAAAACAGTTGGATGCTTCGACGTAGACCGGAATAAGCCCCAGGTGGATTATATTTTCGTAATATAAAATTTATATAATAGGGTCAGCGTAAATTTCCTTTAACTTGAGCAATTAATTGCAATCAAAACGCCCCCTGCGTCAAGTCTGTTCATGCTTCCGTACATTGCGTATTTCATTGACAATCTCAATTATTTTTTAAATATAAATGATTTCATAGAATTGCCGTCTCTTCTTGCAGGATATTCCGGGAATTACAGTTTCACATCCCGCCTCAGCTGCAGTGTGGGAAGATAAAATTTACTGGATTGACTGGGGCGACGAGCAACTGTACTCGGCATTGAAGAAAAATGGCAAGAACAAAACGACAATTCTGAAGCTGAAAGGGGCCGGCGTCAAAATTTACCACCCGCAGATGAAGGATGACGTAAGAATCCCATGTTAAAGCTCCGTAAAGCTGATCTACGTACAGTAAGTCTTCGGACCTCTGAACAGGAATTTTCAACCGAACACCGTGTTTGGAGGCAAAGAGCTGTATTTAAGCTGACGTTGAATAACGAAATAGTGAAGACTGATCTATAAAGGAAGTTATCGCTCCATCCTTAACCATTAAGAAAGCGATGATATCCCGGTCACGCTCGGGCTGAGTTGCGTTGCTAAATCTAGCCATGTTAGGAACTCGTCCATAGATTTGGCTAGGAGTTGAGATATGAACTTTAACTCCGTTGCACATGAAAAATGAAAATCCTGATCATTCGAAGGGCGTTTCCAGTCCATTCCGTTCTTGCTAGCTATTAATATTTTAGGGTACAGAGTTTTCAGTTTCCGTTGCCTTGGCCATGTTTACACTTTTCATTTTGGTATTGAAGGCCCTCCAATTATCAACATGAATTTCCTGCCAGGCTAAGAGTACCATTATTGATACTTAAAAACCCCATGCTCAGTCCTAGTGGTGAATGTATTGTTCTAGATTTTGAGTTCACCTACACCTGTGTGAACTGTTCGATTTACAGATTAGTTTCTACACAAACTTTGACATGTACTTCCATACGCTTCTTGCCGCATTTAAATTTACATCGTACCAATGTGTCATCGCTTCAAAGGTATAGTTACTTAGAGTTCCGCTAACGTCTGCTTATTCATCAATCCATTTACTTCCTCCAGGTCTCGAGCGACTCTCGGTTCGACTGCGATTGCAGCCACATCTGCCTCCCAAGCCCTGCATCTCCACCTGACTATTACAAGTGTGCCTGCCCTCCAGAGATGCAGCTGTCTCACAACGGAAGGAACTGCATGGGTAATAAACTGTATGCACACTAACTTTCCTGTTCAGTTATCGATAGTCTTCGATGAATGAAAGGCTCGTGGAGGATTTCAATTATAGCGATTCGAAGCGTCTCCTCGCCCCAAAAGAATGTTTTCAGATTACTTGGCACTCGGTTTTCGAAAGACTGAATTGTACCATTAATAATTTCACGTAGGTCTAGTTAGTGATTTACCAAAATTAATATTTGCATACAGTATTGGTAGAATTTTTTCATTAAGTTGCATATCAGTCTAATGAAGACTGAAATGAAAACTGTATCTTCGGATATCATACAGTAATAATTTGTTGAATCCGTATATAAATTTGATGCGAAATCGTGTACTAGCTCTCGTTAAAGCCATGGGTTTAAATAATTCAAATAGTCGATATTAACCGTCTAGAAAGATTCCTGCACGAGTTCCATTCTAAACTCCATAGAGGAAATTGCGTAACGTCACGTAATGCATGTATACACAAAACTACTAAATTGTTTCTCCATCCCCACTTCAGAGCGCGATGACCTTCCTTATTTGATCCTCGGTGCCGAGAATCAACTTTACTCAACAACACAGCGCCAGTTTGGGTTTCCCTTAACGAAGCAGTTTCGTATTCACACCTCCCTCCACAACGTCTCTGACTTAGACTACGACCCCATCGATGGTGAGTAGAGAGATACGATAATACTGGTTCCTCCCATGGTAAACCCCACGATTTTCTTAATTATCAAATTGATGAAGCCATTTGGACAACGGAAGATGCCACTACATAATTTTTTTCCATCTAAAGCAGTATTCTTTTTCTCAAGGGACCTTGTTCATTGCGGACAAAGGCAGCGGCAAGATACTGCGCGTCGACCTCGCACGGAGAGTGGCAGTCACAATCGTGCAGGGACTCGAGCGAGTCGTGGGAATCGCAGCAGGTTTGTAAATGGATTTCTAAAGTCTTGATAGAGATTCTAATTCCTTGAATCGCCTTAGAGCGACTTCGTAATGGAGGAATATATTGAGCAGTTGAGCTTCCTCTACGTTGAAACGTTATCTTTGCGTCTATATTACGCGTGGATCGCTATATTACGCTGAATCCCAAGATCTGACGATAAAATGTTAGCTGGGTTACCAAGGCCAATCGTAAATGAACAAAAGAGCGCCATCGGTCAATACTGGATAAATTAGTGGGCATATGCTAGTCGTCCGAATGCAGCGTTGACACCACAATTAAAGAAGATGTGCCCTATACAGTTCGTCAAAATTCTCAGTAGAAATTTATATATTGCGAATTTGGTGGTAATCTTTCTTTCAATACCATATTGAGAAGCTGGTTTAGAGCACGGTAGCAACAGTATTCCAAGAGGAAGAAAAAGCTAGAACTGAAGCCCTCTTTCTTGAAGTTAAATGTTTCATGCACGCAGAAAAATAGTCGTATACTCTTCCTTGTTCCGCAACGTGCAAATTGCGCATTGCGTAAATGAAGAATAATTCCTGTGATTAACGAGACTCTTGCGGAACTCCTTCAGACCGTCTTGAAGGGCTTAGTGTTGCCCAATTTTATACTCCCAACTAACTCCAGCTCTACGTGTTCGAGGTTATGCACCAAGCGTTACTTTATCGAAGTTGTAGGAATAAATGTAGAAGCGACTATTGTCGACACCCTCCTTATTCCAGTTCGTTCGAAATTTTTCTCAAGTGTCTGGAAGAATAAATTTCTATTCCGCATAAAGTTTCCTCAAATGAATTATATTAGCCTTTGTTACCATGAATCTTCAGCTACATTGATCGCAATGTATCGCGTGAGCAGGGAACGCAATAGTTGAACGTGGTGACGCTACTGGTGCTGCATGGATTTTGAAATCCAATTGTAGAAACGAAATTCTTCGAACCGATGCTCTTGATTGCAAATTCTGTCCTGCCAAACCTAATGCCGTTGATTGTTCCCTCAATTGTTATTCTACTCTCAGCGAGTTGTGGCACTACGATAGTAGACGGCTTTCTTCACAAGATTTAAAGCCTCCCCCAATTTCAGACTGGTCTCGCCGAAACATTTACTGGGTGGACTCGTCAGAAGGCTCTTTGGAAGTGGCCACAACGCAAGGACGGTATCGGAGAAGATTGGACCTGGGAACGTCGTGTTCAGGCCTCAGCGTGGCAATAAGTACCTCAAAAGGGTAATGAACCACTTTCGTCCTATCCGGTCACATGCCGCTACGTTTTGCTTGAATTAACAAGGAGCCATGCATCTATGAATTTTGACTAGAATGATTCGTCAAGCTTCTTATGGGAAAGTACCACAGATTTTATGAAAATGGGTATCTATGTCCGAAATGACGAGTTTCAGTACCGCAGAAGTTACGCTAGGTAGTGATTTTCGTGGAAAATGTGGTCGGAGGCGATGATTTTTTCGTTATGTCCCCAGACGCGTGGTCATTGCCTGCGACAGTCCACGGGCTCGAATCTTGAGCTGCACCCGCCACGGCACCCACTGCCGAGCACTGGTACACCGAATGGTCCGCACGCCCCTGAGCGTTTCCATCGACCGGTGGTTGAACGACGGTAACGGAAGTGTGAATTTGTCGACCAGCTTGTAATTGGTCGCTGCTAGATTTGAATGCATTCGTGACCATGCAATTAAGCGCACGGCGCCTTGGCTTCTCTTGACGAGTAGTGAAACCGTAGTCGTTCCACAAATTCACTAGTTGCATTTGCAATTAGAAGTGTGACTTGAGCGAATGCCCTTGAATAAGTTTCGCTTGTAGACGACTAGAGGGCGTTTTGACCATTAGTAGACTCGTCTGTTGGTATTCCTGTCGTCAAAGGGTTTAAATAAAGTAACGAAGATTATTTGAAAATCAATAAGAGGATAATACCTCAGTCGGTGTCTTATGTTTGAATTGCCAATGAAGAACTCGCCTTGTTCCCTCGCTCAATTAATGAGACGCGAATGTAGAATAGTTGGAAATCTTACGAAAATTGTCGTGGTTGCCCGCTACCACTGCAATTCAGCGTACAGTCGATCAGGTGCACCTAATCGCGGCTTTAATAGGGGTTAATCTTTCAATCGAAGCTACCGGGTTATTTATAAATAAAAGGGAACTTTAAATTTCAGCAGCTAACTACATGCTAGGTGTCAATATACCGAATATACTAGATACTTGAAATTCCTAATCTCCAACGTCTGTTTTCCGTTGTATTATCACCGTCAAGCGAGGGCGAAGAAACGCTCAGTGAAGCAGAACATAAATTTGAAGCCTTGCAAGGTTTTGATATTTTCCAATCCATGCCTCCACAGATACAGTCTACTGGACGGACAGTCGTGACAACACCATTAATGTTGTTGCTCTGGACGGCTCGTCCAGGAAAAAGTTGCTGTCGGCGCCGTACTCTTACGGCGACATCCTCAGGAGCTCCGGCCGCACCTACGCCAGTAGGGTCGGCGACTACACGTCTCTCTTCTTCAGTACCAATTTGACCGATGACAAGTCCGAAGAAGCCCTCCACATTGAGGGCGAGTAGAATTCATTCTAAGATAGCGCCAATTTATGTTCAGAAACGGCATTAACAAAAAAGCCATAGCGTGAACGTATTTTCAACTGGGCTGTAAAGCTGAGGTCTACTATCAAACGATATAGGTACACAGAATCCTTAATTTTTACTTTTACTTTGAAGTCCGAATTTCAGGAGACAATAACCAGTACCAAATAGACGAAAGTAACTGGACTACTTGACCTGCCCCAAATATTTCTTGATGCAAGATTTGTCAGGTTGTCTCGTGCAGGCCTAATCGTGTTGTGCTAGTCCTCTTGAAGACGTACGCTTATTCTCGTATTAAATGCTAGGTAGCAATCTTGTTGAAGCAAATGTGTAGCAAATACGAAAAGGAAGATGTACCCAATTCGGTACGTGGAGTTACTAGTGTTGAAATGAGAGACCTGAACTTGCAGGTATGGATGCACGGCAGTCCCACCGCAACCATTGGGCACTGACCGAAGTCGGGCGTTTCCGTGACCGTCATCTCGTGAGCACTTATGAAAGCTTCTGCCGCTCCTCGGAGCCGCCCTGTGAGCAACTCTGCCTCGAGGATGACGACAACGGCAGGGTACGGCAGCAGATCCAAAGTTTGAGCAAGCTTGATGCTAGAAGTGAAAAGTTTGACTAGATGTGAAGCACTAAACAAATGCGTGTTCTTGATCTTGGCAGCTATAGACTAATTGAAAAACTCTGATATTCTCTCGGTAGGGGGATCTCCCACGTAATTGCATTACGCACAGTTCCTAAACGTCCGTGGACATTTTACTTGTGAAACCTCTTCAAATTCTCCAATTTCGTCAAAAACAATTCTCTGAACGTAGATCTTTCAAAACCCCAATTTCTTAGGTTTGTGCTTGTTCGTCAACCGAAGAATTGGCTCCTGATGGGTACAGCTGTCGACCAAAGTCTTGTAAGCCTGGACAGCATATGTGTGCCAGCGATGGCATCTGCATTTCTGAGAGATTCAGGTAAGCTTCCGTCTGAGCCTCGAGATAAAGTCCTTGGGAATGTGCGCAGCGTTCAGTGGCCCGATAGTTAGCTGAAACTTCAGGGCAAAGAAGAGCTCAGAATTTTTAGTGGTAGACTTGTATTTAAACGCGCCTATTTTGAAGAAGCTCGTATGCAGAGCTTGGGCCAAGCTTGCTTGAGACGACAGTTTCGTAAATATTTAAGGAAACTACTTCCGTTAAACTTTGGCTAATGCGGCTGGTATGCACGAGATACCGCCCCGCGTTACACCTTCTTAATCTATCAAATCTTAACCAAATTCTGAAATGGTGCTGCTCTTCAATAGCTACCTTAAAAGTAGATGGCCAAGTTGCATGATAAAATTTTACTACGATGTTCTAACTCGCACATCTGACCAGATGCAACGGTGTGAATGATTGCAAGGACGCCTCGGACGAAGCGGCGGCGCTCTGCAACCCGTGCCATGCTACCTCCTTCACGTGCGGGTCCGGCAAGTGTATTGACCCGAGCAAGAAGTGTGACGGAGAGTACGATTGCGAGGATCATTCTGACGAGATGGATTGTCCCAAGCCACCTTGTGAAACAGGTCCGAAATCTTTGCGAAGCATTGTAAATATTAGCAGATTGCTACAGATTTCAGAGAAACGACTGGGAAATCCCGGTAAATTCTAACCTCTGATGCTTGTGTAAAATTAGAAATGCTACGACAAGGATTGCGGGAGATGTAGCGGTTCATGAAGATTTTTCTGTAACCACAGAATATAAAAGTGAATAACTGCTAATTTTTTAATTAGGCAAAGGAAAATTTATGGAATGCTTGTCATGTCCTGATAGACATGGTCTTGAACATAAGGCTGTTCAGATGCTGGCGTGAACAAAATTGGCAATCCAGATTCACTGATGAATGATCAGTTTCTCGAGACTCGTACCCTGATTTTCTCAGGCTACGAACTAGCTGAGCTGAAAGAAAGCTTCGCAAACGTTATGCAAAGCCATTTGAAATAACATACATTGCTTGGAAGACTAATCGGTAATAAATTAGGCTAATCTTTCTTAATACCCAAGAGTACATTATAGTAAGAAGAGATAAATGAACTGTCTATGACCTGACTACTCGTGAAAGTCGAGAGTCTCGTACCCATAATATTTACCAGCTAGACATTTGCATGAATAGAAGCCTCCTCACCCCGTACGCACGGAGGAAAGTTGGCAGTTTTAGTTTGAAATACAAACAGCAGGAGCAAACTGCTGCGGTATCGGAGACTCAATCTCTTGAAATTGAACCTTTGCGTGCGGAATTCCTTTAGCCATAAATAACTCTTGGAAATGAAATCGTTTTTATTGGCACAACCGAAGCTGTCAACCAGACCAGGCGGCCCCGTCCGGACGTCTCGCGTACGAACGATGGCTCCGTAGTGGCGTTCACGAGCGACCAAACCGAGTAGACTGGTTCTTATCCCTTCGCAGTGTTGGAAACTTGAAGTTCATCACAAACTTAAGTTTTTATCCGGGATTATTGGTCACTTTTCTCGTCATGAAGCTGGAGGTTTTGACGTCCTTGCCTCTGAACAAAGATAGAAATTTTGTATCAAGAGTCTTAAATTGAACAAATATTAAACTATATAGATACTAACACACGTTTGAAATTCTTGTGCATCGCCTTTCTGCTTAAAGTAACTGGAATAAGAGCGGTAAGGAAACTGACATATTTGATCAGTTCACGAACGGTACATTACCTAGAGAGATACGCATTTTGAATGTTGAAATTTGCTTCAAAAAATTTAAAAGTAGAATTTTCATGCTGAATTAATTTTCTGCTCAACTAATTCATTCTAAAATTGGTCGATTGACGAATATTACTCCCACACCAGCATTCACCAGTGAACAGAATTTAAAATATTTGATTTTTAAGCTCTCTCCCTTCCGCTGATCGTGTTCATAGCATCTCTATTCTCTGCTGTACTTCAGCTTAACTTCGGGATGAAAGCCTCTTGTAACCATGAGTGGGTATTTTTATTCCATGATTTCTTCAGTTTTATGAAGTTCGTAAACTGCCATTAAAAGGGCTCCATGAATTGCAACATTCATAATGCATGATCGACGACGTTATAGTAAAATCGGTAGCAAGAGCTAACCCATCAGAGCGATGAAGCTCCTGGAGCCGCTCGCCCAAACTCGGCTGAACTCCTGTGACGCACACCTGCGTCAGGTGGCAGTGAACGCGAGAACTTTCATTAGCGGGGTGTGCTGGTGACCATGGTCAAAACGTTTTCGTGAAACCCTCTTATAAGCGTGTTATCTATGTCATTACGACAGGTTCGGTCAGCTGCGCCAACGGTGACTGCTACCTGGAAGTACTGCGCTGCGACGGCTGGAAAAACTGCGCTGACGCATCTGACGAGGAGAATTGCGACTGTGACGACACCCATTTCAAGTGTGACGATGGTAAAGACTCTCCCACGGTTTAGATTTCTCATATTGTACAAAGCTGCTTCAGCGAGGGATGTACTATTGGTTTGAGAGGCGACGTAGGCCTACGAAAGATGGGAGTTTTTTGTCCGTTGTCCGTTGTCGGCTGACGCAGTGGAAATCTGATTTCCGGTTTTGCAGATCATCCTTCAATCTAATACGCCTTTTCTGAATTTCTCTCTGCAGCTGTCGATTATTAAATGAATCATTGGTCAATCCTTGCAATGTTCCATAACTGGGTATAAAATATGAACTTGCATTTTTTCTGATCAATGTACTCCTGTCTCTAGGATACGGCCCGTGCCAGCCCCGGGAATTGTACTGCGATGGAAGGGCCGATTGTCGGGATCGCAGTGATGAGACGAACTGCTGTGAGTATAGCCCGAAACTGCTGCTCACCACTTATAGAATTTTGCCATGCATTCTGCAAATTAATTACAAAACATTGGGTTTGAAAATTTACATTCTTGTATTACTGCATTATAGTACAAAAGTAGACTATACCGCTTTGCAGAGCAATCGCGGAAAAACTTCAAATATTTTATTGTCGTCCTTGCACTCGCTAATGCGAAGCTCTGTACGGTACTCGACGGATTATGAAGTTTGATTTAAAAGGTAGGTAGTTCAAACTGACCGTTTGCATAAAAATATCTCCAGGGCGGATAGATGAAGAATATCTAGCTTAATTTGAATACGTTTAGATGGTCCGACTCAGGTTGAAGTAACACCCTGCCGGGTCCTAAGAAAAGAGACGTTGTGTTGGCATTCAATAGATTTAATTGCTGTACAGCGACAACATCTGCCTCATGCGGAGAAGGACTCTTCAAGTGTTCGGAGGAAACCTCGACTTGCATTCCTGAGGAAAAGGTCTGCGACTCTGTTTTGGATTGTGAAGGAGGAGCAGACGAGCTTCCACAAATGCAAGTATTTCCTTACGCTATCTTTAATTTTCCCCCACTAAACGTGCCAGCTTTCTCTAAAAATTTCGTAGTCAGTGTCTGAAACTTCTCCCGACAGAGCAGTAGTTAACACTCGGAACGTAACACAATTCTCGATTTTGAAATCGATGCTGTAAAATATTGTGGAATCGGGCTACCTTGGACAATACTTCGCAAACTTGTAAACTTGTAAACTTGATAGGAAGAAACTTGTACTAGACCTCATTGCCAAAGTTGTCTCAAAGTTCTTATTGGATTG
>VOMN01014642.1:0-15003 GCA_014899125.1 Orchestia grillus
TCCTTAATTCACCGGCGATACGTCTTTGATTTTTAATAGGGTATGACTGAATTTCATTCGAGTTTCATTGATTCATTTCAGGGAATTCAAATCAATCATGTTACAACGCTTGAAACCGTTTCAATTGTATTCATAAGTGGATCCCAAGGATTCGGCGAATATGCGCAGTTTTACGTTGTTTTGAACATATTAATTTGGTTTGTCGAATTCGGCCCTAAGTAAGGTATATTATCTAATCTCTCTTTGACTTCACTTACAAATACACCTAATTTTGACGACTTAGAGGCATTTAAGTCACATATGACAGAAAAGCGATATATGACCGTAATTTTTTCATTCGATTTTCATGGAATCGTTTCAACGAAGTGAATTCAACTGTAGCACAACGTTTCATGATTTTTTTGGAAGATTGACTAGTAGAACCTAAACATCAATCAAATACGTATTGTTTTCACGTCACTTGTACAAATGACTTGGTTTCGTAATTTAGGCCCCAAATATTGGATGTTTTGTAATTTCCTAATTACTGGTCTTCTAATTACATCGACTACGATTGAATTAGTGATATTCGCGTCATATCAGACAGCGAAGCAAAATTTGACTGAAATCCAGTCGATTTTCATTGATTGGTGTCAACGTAGTGAATTACGTCGTATTGCAATGTTTCAAGCCCTTTTCAAATGATTGATTAGTGAAACTCAAATATACGTCGAATATGCACTGTTTTCAAGTCATTTTTTAAACATGACTTTTGTTTTCCAAAATTAAATTCAGGAGAGGTATTTTCGAATCACTTATTTCATGGTCATGAAACTACATTGAATTTTTTCGAATTTAAGACAGGATAGTCATATTTGGTTGATAAGTGAAATTACACTGAACTTCATTCGATCTCTGTAGATTGGTTTCAACGAAGTGAACCCAACGGGATTACAATGTTTCAAGCTCTTTCCGGATGATTAATTTGTGGAACCAAAGCATACGTCGCATATGAACTGTTTTCAAGTCGTTTGTACGTATTACTTTTGTTCTACAAAATAGACCCAAAATGTTTTTTTATACAACTATATACTGGTCATGAAAGTACATATAATCTCTTGGAATTAAAGGCATTCGAGTCCTATCTGGTGGCGAAGCGAAATATGACTGAAATTCATTCGATTTTAATTTATTGATTTCAACGAAGTGACTCCAATCGTATAATAATGTTTGAAGCTCTGTTCGAATGATTGGTTAGTGGAACCAAGAATTACGTCGCTCTGTATGTTACTATACAAATTTTTGTTTAGTAATTTAACTGACAGGTGCATACCTAGGCCTTCGGTATCGGATTTATTTCTCCCCTGTCCCTCAGGAGAGGAAGTATCTGCTCCTTTATTATTTGCATGTGTTTCCACCGTTCAAAAAACGTTGGTCTTGCAGGATGAGCATCTGTACCAGCAATAGTTGAATCCTCTTTCGTGACAGTGCTCAAGTTTTACTCAGTATTCCGGCGTGTCTGTACCCTGGTGGCTTCAGCCAAAAATGGCAAACTTGGGACAGACACGTTGGACACGTTTGGGTGTGCTAATTTTTTGTATTTCTAGTACCGTTCCCGGGTTCTTCGGTTGCCTTAATCTCTTAGGGTTGAAGGAATCTGCATTTTTTTCGTGCAGTTAAGGCAATCACCTGCTCTATAGTACAAGGTTAGGTAGAAAAAATCACCCGTTTTGCCTCTGTTACAATGTTGTTTTTGTTTCCAGGTGAATTTTATCTGTTTTCGGCATAGCTTCGGGTGCATGAAGCGACAGTTTTCATCTTGCAAGATTAGGTCAAGAGGAATGTGCAAACTTCCTTCTTTTTCATGGCCTTTGACGGGATGGGTCTTAATGCTTCAACTCACCAATCTGATTCTCTAGCATTTTCATTATTTTCATTTTCTCATTCCGAATCGGAGGATGGGTGGGCAGAAGGGGTGAAGAGAGGGGGGAGCAGGGGATGGGGAGGCTCGTGAGATACAGGGGGAGGAACGGAAAGGGGAATGAGGGTAGGATGGAAGGACTTCATGGTGCCGAGGGTTTAACTACATTATCTTTTAAACCGGAAAGAAGTCGCGGAAACACAGCAGCGAAGGGGGAACTCACATGACCTTTACTCCGCTCGCTCTCCACAATAGGCATGGCTTTGTTAAACGTTTCGTTTGTGTGCTTTAGTGCACAGCTCATAAATACACTTAGCCCTGCTGACACCAAATTTTACTAGGCTGTATGTCGGGGGCTTCGTACAGCATAAATATACATGGGGTGTGACATTCAGCACATCGTAAACAGGGGGAATTTATCATTTTTGTGAAAATTCAGCAGGATGTATTCCCGGCGCCAATTCATGAAACGTATTCATTTCTTACTTATTAATTTATATTCAAGCTGATACACTAAAATGTACACTTATTTTCACGTCTTGAGTCTATTGAGCAAGTCGAGTTGTTAGTGACGAAATTTTCATCAATTTTGTGGTGAAATTAGGTAAATGAGAAAGAATGTGATTTTCTGGGGAAGGAACTTTGTTGAGGAAAATTAAAAGCAACTTCAAAAACAACTTCAGGATTTTGCGGGTGACGTTAACCATACTCTCACGAGTAGAGAACTCGTTCAGAGATACACACATGAATCTCGAAAAATCTCAGAGTGAAAGGGGGGCTGTGGTTCTTGAAAAGAATCACTTTTCAGGAAAGTCCTCCCAAGTAAACAGTGGGTTGACCGCAGGAATTTCTCAACAAATCTGCACAGTAACACATTCAACAGAGAGCTATAGGCGGGACTTTGGACACCTGAGGGTTACAAGGGATAACAATTGGTCGTGAGGGTTTCGCTGGATGAGTGACTCGCAAGTAAATTTTAGGACAAACTGACCAAATTCACGAATGGGAGAGCGACCAACCGATACATAGGCGTGGTTATTTTAAAGTAAAAGGTTTGCGATCGAAGATCATAGGGTTCGAGTTTTGGGCCTACACGGAAAGGGCCTTGGTCCGAAATACCGTAGCGGGCGTCGGGCAAACACTTTGGATGAATTTGAGCTTACCCTTAGTAATCAGTGGAGTTGTATGCGTTCAAGCGCCTGCAACCTTTGACACATAACTCTTATCCCTTGCACGGATTATTACTACAACCTTGTTCCGCAGTTAAGTGGTCCTCAAGTTACCACCTGTCTCGCAGCGACACGTACATTCATCCACCCTGGGTATTTTGCACTTTAGAGTACCTTCCTCAAAATCAACCCGCGCAGCCGTACACTAGCGGAGCCGCAGTACATCATCAGTAAAATTGCAAAATTGAGACGAACCACAAAGAGCCCCACGTACGTCGATAACATCGCCACAGTCAGACGAGGCGTCAAAACACCTCGTTTGAGAGAATATAAAGATGAATCATCAGCAGCCACCTGTACCCAGGAGATGCAGCCACAGTTTGCTGGTGGCATATGGACATCGCATTACGCAGGAAGAAGCAATTAGAGCATCTCGGTGTAGTTATCACAAGTCAACGAGAGTGCGCGAGTGATTCACAGAAAAGCGATTGCGAACGTATTGGAGCTCGAGCTAAATTGTTATTTTATCTTGTTTTGTACGGTTAGGAGCGATAGCAGTATCGATTTCCTGTAATATGATATTCTGGTAACTTTTCCAGCGCTTTATTTTTGGTAACCTACGCATACATGTCATCTGTACCAACATCTTCTTAATTTCTCGCTGAATATGCATTCGCTTCCCTTGTGTTCCTATTATTTATAAATTTGTAACCCGTTACATCATTACAATAGTGAAAATGCTTTGAGTTAACTGTGTGTTTTTTGTTTGTCCTCTCCTTCTGTAGGTCAATGGGTGCACTCATATATGCATGAAGTGTACTAAATGCGTACGCAAGTACACTTTTTAGATATACACGATGCTTGTACACTTCGACTCTTTGGATGGTCGACTCAATCGACCATCCACGACGGCAGCCAACGCGAGAGTCCAAAACTTGCTGGATGGATTCTTTTTGTTGAAACAAATCAATGAAAATCGAACGAATTTCAGTCGAATTGGGCTTGTCTATCTGATATGGCTCAAATGTTGCCAATTCGAATTAATTCAACGCATTTGTGTGACCAGCCAATCGGTGATTCGAAAATACCAATATTTGGGGCCTATTGTGTTAAGCAGAAGTCATTGCCCTAGAAGCCTTGTTTACCCTAGAAGCCACGTTTGCCCTAGAAGCCTTGTAGCTTTTCGGGCCTACATGTGGTACATATCCTGATCCCGGTTCTTCGTCGTTCTCCATTTGATTGTAAGCCTATATCTGATGAAAGTACTTGTGGTAAATAAATGTTCCCATATATGTACAAAACGACGTGGAAACAATGCATACTCGACGTTTTTTTCGGTTCTTCTAACAATCATTTGGGAAGAGCTTGAGACATTTTATACTGTTGAATTCACTTCGTTGCAACCAATAAATCAAAATCGAATGAATTTCCGACTAATATCACTTCTCCGCGTGATTTGACTCGAATGCTTCCAATTCGACGGAATTCGATGTTCATTAAATACCAGTCAATAGAAGACTTGAAAATACGCCTTATTTCGGGCCTATTTCGGCTACAAAAAGTGATCCGCACAAAACGACATATACACAGTGCATAGTCAACATATATTTCGGTTCCAATAATCATTGATTTGAGAAGAGCTTGAAACGTCATTATACGGTTGGATCCACTTCGTTGAAGTTTATCATGAAAATGGAATGAATTTCCGTTATATGTTGTTTCTCTGTGTGATTCAACTTGAATGCCTATAGTTAACCGAAATTTACGGATTTTTAAACACCAGCCGAAAGGTGGTTCCAAGAAACCCTTATTTGCAGCCTATTTTGTCAAACAAAAGTCATATGTTCAAAACGACGTTGAAACAATGCATATTTGACGTATTTTTCGATTCCAATAAGCAATCATTCGAAAAGAAAAAAAAAGAGCTTGAAAAAATATACTACGGATTGATTAACTTCGTTGAAACCAATCAATGATATTCGGATAGATTTCCGTCAAATTGTTTTTCTCTACCTGATATGACCGGAATGCCGCCAATTCGAAGAAATTCTGTGCAGTTGTATGATCAGTTAATAAGGAATTCAAAGATACCCCTTATATGAGCCTTATTTG
Source organism: Orchestia grillus (assembly GCA_014899125.1). Lineage (NCBI taxonomy): Eukaryota > Metazoa > Arthropoda > Malacostraca > Amphipoda > Talitridae > Orchestia > Orchestia grillus. Next base: position 5,182 of record VOMN01014642.1, read on the forward strand.
TCGAAGAAAAGTCAAACGTGCAAGTCGACGTGGAAACAGCTCACGTTCTACGTATTTTTCGAATAAAGTTATCAACCATTTGAATAGAGCTTGAAACGTTGTAGTTCGGTTTGATTCACTTCTTTGAAACAAATGATGAAAATCTAAGTATTTCCGACAAATATCGCTTCTCCACGTGATTTGACACGAATGCCTCTGATTCGAGGAAACACGATGTATTTTAAGGACCAGTCAATAGAATACTCAGAAAACCCCTTATTTGGTGCCTAATTTGTCGAACAAAAGTCATACATGCAAAACGACGTTAAAACAGCGCATATTCAAAGTATTTTTCGGGTAAACTAATCAGTCATTTGAATAGAGCTTGAAACGTTATAATGCTGGTAGATTCACTTCGTTGAAACTTATCAATGAAAATTGAAAGACATTCTGCCATATATCACTGCTCTGTGTGATTTGACTACAATTCCTACAATCCGACGAAATTCAAAGAATTTTGAAGGACCAGTCAATAGGTGATTAAAAAATAAACCATATTTGGAACCTAATTTGTCAAACAAAAGTCATACGTGAAAAATGACGTGGAAGCAGAGTATATTCAACATATTTATAGGTTCCACTAATCATTCATTTGGAAATAGATTGAAACGTTATAATACGGTTGTATTCACTTCGTTGAAACAAATCGATGAAATCTAAGGATTTCCGAAAAATATCACGTCTGTGCGTGAATTGAATTGAAACTCAAGGAGATGCGATATATTTTAGGGATTAGTTAATAGGTTACACAAAAATACATCTTATTCAGGGCCTATTTTATCAAACACGTGAATGTAGTTTAAAATGAATGAATGTAATTAAATTTTGCACTGTTTTACAGATCTCTTGATACTGACGTTTCCCGGGTCAGTATGACTAGCTTTCGATTGAGCGGTTTTGGTACGTATTTTTTTATGCTCTGAGTGGGGATTAATTGAAACAACTTCAAGATTCACATGTAGATTTAGATTCAAATCAAATCGGTAGTCCTCGGGGACTTCAGGAGTTATACAACGAATACAAAGTAGACCAATATGCATAACTGGAATATGAAGCAGCGGCCAGTACACAAGCGCCTTCCGAAGTCAGCGTAACGGCTCTATAGGAGCGAATGTAACCCTTAACGCTGAACAGGATCAAGCAGAATTATGTACGGCCAAAGCCTTGAACTCTGAATAATCAGGTACTTAAGACAAGTACTAGATGTTTAATTAAGCGAGCTGACTACACGAGACACACGGACACGAGTTTACGTACATCCATCAAATTTGTCGAAGATAATTCGACCTATTTAACCACAAAATTCCGAGACTGTGCAACCATACTCTCTCGAGCTCCATCGGACTCGAATAAGCACGGCTTCCCTCCGATGTCGCTGGCGCTCGTGCCCTGCTTCGGGAAACTGCGGGCCATCTTCCTCTGACAGGCGAGCTCATGGCCACAGCCAACCGCGGCTCGAGCAGTGTCTCTCGATTCGATTCTGTTTTTAAAACTCTCTGCAATTCGTCATGGCTTTGGGCTGGCTGGCTGGATCGTAAAATGCCAGAGACAGCGCCTAGCAACCGCAAATGCTCAATAGCGTGGGACACACTCTGCTGCGGCGATACCGACTAATTTATAAATTATACAGAAAAAACATATGCACAAAACGACCTGAATACAATGCACATTTGATGTAATATTCGATGCCAGTAAGCTATCATTCAAATAGTGCTTGAAACATTATAATGCAGTTGGATTCACTTCGTTGAAGCCAATCAATGATAATCGGATGAATTTCCGTCAAATTGTGCTTCGGTACCAGATATGACTCTGATGTCTATAACTGGAAGAAATTCAGTGTACTTGCATGACATGCGAACAGCTGATTCGAAAATATACTTTATTTGGGGCCCAACACATGAGGGAAACGCCATTCATGCAAAACAACGTAAAAACAGCACAAATTCAACATATATTTCGGTTCCACTAATCATTCATTTGACAAGAGTTTCCGCCATATATCGCTTCAATGCATAATTTTGCTCAAATGTTTCTAATTCGATGAAATTCGATGTAATGTGAAGACCAGTCCGAGCGTTCCATTAACGTTAATAATTTTCGCCTGTCCACTCGTGAGAGCCTAGCTCTGCCGATGCTGAATAACTTATCTGCAGTGTATGACGAAGTCGGTCGATACTGAATAAATTAAACTAAACCCTTAAAAATTAAACCCTTAACTCATAGAAGAAAAATGTTCCTCATTTTTGTTGAATCTCAATGTTATGCGAAGCGCTTGGCTGGTGTCCGGCGGCTGAAGCTTGCTCCTGCCTCTGCTCCACTTCCATTCCGGGAGCCGTGTGAGGGTGCAACGACTCGAGTCTCTGATTCAGTGTTGTCAGTGGGATATTTTGCCTGATCGTATTCCTGTCTGGGCGACGCTGGCGTTTCCCGCGGTTGGTATTGGTTAGACCTTCGTGTCTAATGATGAATTCCTTGCCTCTGATTGGTTCCTTGGTCAGGCAATTCGTGTACTTATTTCGTGATCTGATGACCCCCCGTGGCTGTAATGATCCCGATGTGTCCTCGATTTCGGTGGTCGATGATCGTACGGATTAGCGTGTTGATGGTGTCCCGTGAGAGTCGTCGTCCTGCACGGGGTCGGAAGTGGACGCGCAGTTTTTCGCTATGGTAGACCGTTGGAACCGTGGTCCAGTCGACGTCGTCATCCAAGTTGACCTCGTCCCCTCCTGGCAGCAGTAGGACGAAGTCGTAGTTGGCGCTCGTCACATACATCACGATCTAACGGAGTATATCGCTAGGCTTTCGAGCCTTGTTAGTTAAACACGCTCTCCGTGTTTTGAAAAATGGGAAAGAGAGAATTAGCGATCTCGTGTAAAACTTTGTTTTACCAACACAACCAAGACAGAGTTGATATTTTCATTGGAGCTCCATCGTCAGCAGGCTATTCGTCCTGGAAATAAAACAACATTAACTTACTCGTTACAATTCCCCATAACATCGTGTAACGTATACTTCAAACATCTACGGTTCATGTGATGTTTCACATTGCCTTCTATGCACAATCACACGTAAGTCGATCATAAATCGCTCCTAACTTAGCCTTAGCAGCTATACATTGAATCTTTGCTTTCCAAGCTGGTTCGAAAATGATAATGGGATGAAACGGTTTTCCTACAGTGAATTATGTGCACGTACCACTACCTAACGATGCGATGAAATACTCATATCTAATAATGTAAGGTGTAACTGTTCATGTGCCTCTTAAGTTTTTGTTTTAATGCCGGTACTTGGTTTTGTCAAAGTTTTCTTTATTTCTCTCTCCCATGGTACATCGCCGTCACCACGTGAATACATTCACATCAAATAACTTCACATTCCAGAATACCTGTTCACTTTCTTTCCATTGTCTCCACCTCGAGGATCTTCTCATTTTACGCTTCTCGTAGCTACCACTAACATCCAGCCCCCTGCTTCCTTCTTCCAGGTGTCCACTCATCTTAATCATTTACTCTCGGAAATCTTTGTAGTACGTATGGACGTACAATGTGCATGGCGCCGGCAAGATCATAGTCATCACCTACCCGTACTCCATATGGTCTCGTTCCAATAATCATTAATGTGGGGTGATTTTCCAAAATCTGATTGCCTTTGTTCACATCATGAGCTTATCAATTCAGGTATCTCTGATTTTTAATCCAGCCTCACTTGCCCAATCTCGAGCTCTAACTGCTCAGTTTCTTCATAGTTACTTTGACATTCAGTCAACCTACTACCTTTCCTCGGTGACTGCAATGTCTCAATCGTTTGCTTTCGAACGCTACTGTTTTCGGTCCACATCACTTGTGCATTTACGATTAGTTCTGCCCTTCGCTTCGTGCTTAGCAATTTAAAGTGAATTAAATTACCGTCCTATTTACAAATTAAATTACCTTCATGTAAACAACTTTTATTGACGTAGGTGATCGCACTTCTTTCTCCTGATTTAATACTGAACTGAATTCCCTCCTACCGCTAATCATCAGCAACCGAGTTACAACTTCTTCTTCGAGGCTCCCGTAAATATAACGCACTGCTGCACTACTACTACTACTAGACGCTACTTAATCAATGCTTCTCTAAGTGCTTAACATACGCTGAATTGAAGGAAAAATATTCAATCCTAACCATATTTCGAATGAACTATTTTATTATTAATTACTATAAGGGTCAATATAGGCCTGCCTATGGGCTTTCTCCTCGCTCTCATACACATCATCTAGTTAATGTGGCTAACTCGGTTATTTCTCGGTCAAGTGAGCAAAATATTTTTGGTTTTACTACATCCTGTGTCGGAGAGAGATCCCGCTATTCCCCAGCTCTGCGATCGTTTGGGAATGCAATTAATCGTAGGCCACTCGAGCTCAAAAATCATTCAGCTCTAATACTACTGTACGGATTCGGAGCTCTGATGATTATCTGCAACACGCAGGCTCGTGCCAAGTGGTAGCTTTCTGATTCACACGTCCTTTTTTAGTATGCTCTGAGCTTACTTAAACTACTACAGCATCAGCAAACGTTACGTTGTTTTCTAGAAAACTCTAGCAATCCCCTTTTACGATGGTCCCGCTTATTTCGCTGCAGACTCATAATTATTAATCCAAAAACCATAAACTTGTTTCGTGAACTTGATCAGCAAAATTCTTAGATCCTCTAGTCTCTCTGTCTCCTTTCCTCAAGCTCCGCGTAACTGTATCCCCCCCATATCCGCAGTGCCACAACCGTTAATATCCGATTGTATTCCAGAGACGATTTATGACGGCTGGAGTTATATTGCCCCTACACAGCTCCTCGTCCAGTACTCCTTGACGAACGGCAGCGAGCTGCACCTTCCCAGAGTAGTGCTCCATACGCTTTTAATTGATGCCATTTAAGAGAAATTATTTTACACTTTTGAATTAAATACTGATTTTTTTTGCCGTGCAGTCTTTTACTGCGAATTTCCGTGAGCACTTTCTTTCCACAGCATCAAAAAAATATCTTTATGCCCATGGGTATTCACAGGTATCACTAATAAAATCAACAAAGAAGTGTTGCAATACTTACTTTTTTGAGGAGGTTGATTCCATATACATGTAAGCTGCCCTGCGTCTCCCTTCGTCGTCTCGTTGATGGGTATTGCCCATTATTGTCTTGCTTCTAGCTATTTCTATTTTTTTTCTTCACCCTACCGCAATTTATTTTCATTATTATTAATCCTCCAACTTAGAGCATTACTCTTCATCGCCACCGCTGCTTCACCATTGAATAAAGTCGTATTTGTGCTGGAATACATGTAATGCAATGAAGTTTCATTCGTTTTTAAATGAAGTTTATTTATATCGCTGTCACCACGGGATGAAATTTTTATGATTAATGTAACGAAATAAATTTCAACCTCACCTTCGCATCGATAAATGTACTTTACAGATGTGATACTGACGTCCCGGGTCAGTTTAGATTCATTGAAAGGGTAGCGTGTGTCCTAGTGGTCCAGACACGTGTTTCTATAGGTTTTGATTGGAGATTAATCGAAACAAAAGAAGATTTTTGCTGTAGATTTAAAATTTAAGTAATACAAAACGTCCCTAGGAGCTTCATGAGCCATCCTCAAACAGTAGACCAATAAGCATAACTCGGATACAAAACGACGACCAGTACCCACGCATCTTCGTAAGTCAATGTAATCGCTCTATATGAGCAAAACACGTCCCTTAATCCTAACGGGATTTAACAAAAACTGGAGACAGATCAACGGCTTGAGCTCTGAACAACCAGGTACCGTGACTTAGCACAAATATGAGACACTTTGAACGAGCAGACTACACAGGGACAAATGGACACGAGGTTACCTCTATCCGTAAGTTTCGTCAAATATAATTCGAAGTAATTAACAACAAAATCCTACGACTGTGCAATTAGACTCTATGCTCCAAGCTCCCTCCGACTAAAATAGGTACGTCCTTCCGACGGCGTCCGCACTCGTTGCCCCAGTAGGTTTACCAACGACCAAGGTTTCCACGCGGTCATATATCGCTCTCCCGACGTCGCCCGTCCGTCTGATCCTTGTCCATTTGTCCTAGGTCCTTTTAATCCAACCAGCTGCAACTTTGTCAGCTTTCTCTTGGAGATTCCAGAAGATAGGTGCCACGTTGCCGTTATTCCACAACGTATTTCAGGGGAGAAAATATTTGGAGGAAGGCAGGAGTTCATTCATTTCTCACGGTCGATGGGATACGACCACCCATGGGCATCGTCCGAGTTTTGGGAAACCGAGGGACATCTTCCACTGCGAGACGAGGGCTTCATCGCCGCCTATTATAACTTGTTTGGCGGCTAGTGTTCCGTTACGTACGACAAGGGCCGTTACTTTGACTTCATCCCGTGGGTTCCTTACGATCCTCTATGGCTTTTGGATAGTCCGATCGTTTCATCAGCGTTAATAATTTATGCCTCTACGCTCGAGAGGGTCTAGCACTGCCGATACAGAATAATTTATCTGCCGTGTGAGACGAGTCTGTCGATACTAATTAATTTAAATTGTATAGTCAATAGTGAATGTGTTTAAATTTAATTTTTGTGTCTTTTGTTCCTTACCTCTGCCGGTCAATTGGTGCTCTCATACATGTATGTAAGAGGTATAAGCGAGCTCTCATCCCTTGACGATCTGGTTCTTGGAGGTAGTGTAAGTTGTCAAATTGATTAAATATGCCGTTATTTAAATCAGTCCTACTAATTGCCATTTAATCAATCCTGGTCATTTACTAATCGTGTCTTCGCAATTAATTTTTTATCGTTGTTCTTTAGAGAGAGAAGCACATTTCACTTTGCATTATTTCTTCACATTTTGTACGCTAACCATTTCTATCTCGCCAAACAGTCGTATTAGAACGTAGCAAGCCATTTTCATTGGATTGATTAGTGAAACCCAAAAATACATCTACTATGCGCTGTTTTCACGTTGATTCGTACAAATCACTTTTGTTTGACAAATTAGGCAACATACAAGGGGTATTTTTGAATCTTTTATCGACTTCTCTTCAAATATATCGAACTTTAACGAATTATTAGCATTCGAATCATAACAGACAGAAAAGAGATATATAACTGTAATTCATTCTATTTTCACAGATTAGTTTCAACAAAGTGAATTCAACTGTAATATTACGTTCCATGCACTTTCTAAAGGATTCGTTGAACCTAAAATCAATTGAATATGCAATCTTCACGTCGTTTTGTGGATATGACTTAGGCTTGACAAAATAGGCCGTAATATAGTTTATTATCGAATCTTATTTTGATTTCTCTTTAAGATATATCGACTTTCATCGAATTAGAGGAATTCGAGTCATGTCAGACAGAGATGTGAAATTTGATTTTTATTCACTTGATATTCATCGATTAACTTGAACGAAGTGAATTCAACAGTATTATAACGTTACACGCCCTTTTCAAATGACTGATTTCTGTAACCCAAAAATACGTCGGATATGCACTTATTTAAAGACGTTTATGTACATATGAGTTTTGTTTGCAAGCGAGGGCCCAAATATGGGGTATTTTGGAATTTTCTATTGACAGGTCTTTAAAATACATCGCCTTTCATCGAATTAGCGGCCTTCGAGTCATATCACACAGCGAAGCGAAATTTGGCTGGAATGCATTCGATTTTCCGTGATTCCTTCCCACTAAGTAATTTCAACCGTATTACAATGTTTCACGCATTTGTTGAATGATTGATTGGTGAAACCGAATAATACCTCGAATATGTACTGTTCTCACGTTGTTTCGTATATATTAATTTGAAATGTTAATGAAATCACATATAAGGTGTTTTTTCTTATCTCTCATTGGTTTTTCTTCAAAATAAATGGACTTTCATCGAATTAGGTGCATATTATCTGACAGAGAAGCGAAATTTGGCGGAAATTCAATCGATTTTCACTGATTGGTTTCAACCGGGAGACTCCAATCGTATTGCAACATTTCAAACCCTTTTTATTGGGTTGTTTAGTGGAACCTCCGAATACGCCGAATATGTGTTGTTTTTACATTGTTTTGTACCTAAGACTTTCCTTTGACGAAATAATCCCATATGAGGTGTATTTTCAAATCTCAAATTGACCGGTGGTCAAAATACATCGACATTCGTCGAATTAGAGGCATTCGAGACATTTTTGAAAAATTGGAACATTTGATAGATTCATTTACCACAAATAATTTACATCAGATACAGGATAACAATTAAATGAGGAACAACGAAAAACCGGGATCAGGATATATACCACATGTTTGCCCGAATAGGCTACAAAGTTTTTAGGGCTTTCTATATAGAAATGAGGGCATTCAATATACAACGCATCAATGATTATTAACAAGAAAGGCTTAGGGTTGCACACAGGTATGTAAGTTACGATAACTGAATGAGTTGTTTGAAATTAAATATTAGGATCAAATCATGGTATGAATTTAACTATCTAGGTAAGGAACTACGTACATACTCATATTAGAGCATATATCCATATAAGTCGAAGTTCACGAACGTATGTATACTCCTATAATACAATAGAAATATTTAAAGTTACACGAAAGGTATGAGATAGTATTCGAGCGAAGGACTACGTGCACACAACATATGAACCCATATTCTCGTCGGTCTTTGTACACAGATTTACGTACATTCTTTCAATACAGTGTGAGAACGTAGGCCTCAAGATTAGTCTTAAATGATTTAAATGAGGCATTTTGTTGTAGGCTTGGGGGAACGGAGTTCCAACATTTAGTGTCTATAAGAAGAATGAAATTATGGGATTTGGTCCGTGAGTAGTGAAGAAGTACTAATTTATTACAATTTCTAGTGGCATGATCTTGAAGGAATTAGGTAGATTTTTTTTTACGGAAATTTGGGTCACCGCTTGTTCTAATGGTTTTGAACATAAAATATTCCAGCGAAAATTGAAAATGAATGGACAATTTCAGAAGTCCCATGCTTTTAAAAGAGTCGTTAGAGTACTCTTTATAGCTCAAACGCGCAATAGCTCTTATGGCTTCTTTCTGTAGGGGAAAAACTTTCCTCATCCTGTTTTTATGGGTCCAATACCATAATTCTACTCCACATTGAAGAAACGGGTGAATAAGTGTATGATACGAGGTTTTTAGCGTATCAGTTGGCAACATAGTTTTTACTTTATACAGTACACCAATCGATTTCGAAAGTTTTTTTACAGATGCATGATGTATGTTCACTGCAAAGTTTGTCAAGGATTATTCCCATAACATTTGAGTGATCAGTTTGCTGTATTATACCATTTCCCATGGTTATTTGCGACAGCTGAATTTTTTTCTGTATGAGAAAAGAGTGTACTTCGTTATACTTATATTGATGCAGATTTTATTGGCATTTAACTATATAAATACTTTTCCTCGTTCTTGATTTATCTGGTCAGATGTTTCTTCAATATTGTTTGTAGAGATTCTTAAAGAAAGGGTACTGTCATCCGCAAAAAGAATAATATTAAAACAAGAGGTATATCTTACTCCATATTTTATGATTATTAGAATCAGTAGGGTCCCAATACTGAGCCTTGTGGCACCCTGTGGGCCACATTCAACAGATCTGAATTTGCATCTCCGTTTCAAACGAATTGTTTACGGTTTGAGAGATAAAAAGTGAACATCCGATGAGGAATTCCTCTCACTCCATAGTGTTCTAATTTAGATAGAAGGATCGGTGCTTACGTATTATCGGGAGGACCTTTAAAAAAA
>VOMN01014643.1:0-11137 GCA_014899125.1 Orchestia grillus
TCGAACGTTACGAATACTTATTTGACCCACTGTAGATATGGATGTACCTTTACAGGTGTATGTATATTAAGTCTTTCTCTACAGTTCCTTACCTATACCATGTGTGACTCTAGTTTGTAATTTGAATCTACTAATTCGACTATTGTTACTTTTCAGTCAAGTGTAACCTCGAGCATTTATACCCATTGATGTACGGTAAATTACAAATCCTCACCTCTGCATAGGTTGCCCTATAAGCCTTGCAGCTTAATTAGGCCCACGAGTGGTGTGTATCCTGGTTCTAATTAATTCTGTCATTTCTCACTTTTCTTTGTAATGCTGCGTCTGATGTACATTACTTGTGGTAAATAAATGTTTAAAATGTACGAAAATATCCGTTGGTATTCATTAAGTATGCAGGTATTCATCATGTATGCAAGTCTGCATGTCTGCAGGCATCACAACAAGGGGACAAGAGCAGCGCACCCTAATTTAGACGATCTTCAGATGCTTCCTTTCATGCCAACCACCCAAATACGCTGCAAAGCAATCCATTTCAGCGAGCTCTCCTCAAAAGAAGAGCGCTAAATCTTAACGGTTTGCGAGTGTTTACTGGAGCACGTATTCGTCCTTTTCTCCAGCTCTAGTCGAGCTGCCACGCGAACCTACTACGAGTTCATTTCCCGCTCTAGACCGCGGAGTAGCTACAGGCTAGCCTCTCTCTTGTCCAGGAGGGTTATACGAAAGGTGGCCAATAAGTTAGTAAGGGAGAAGAACAAAATTCAATTTGGCAAACAAAGGCTTGCAAGCTTTGGCTCCCAACACCGCCGACGTCGCACAAAGAAGCGCAGCCTCAGAAAATAGCAACAACGGGGCAGTATTGTAGATTGAACATTTTTACGTCAGGGCTAGTTTGTTTCCTTCTCAATGCTAAATTCCTTCGAGAGTTGCACTTAAATTTCGGGCAAGCATAAGCTCAAATCGAAGCACGCCTAGCTTTGGCACGGGCAAGGATGAAAATTCATTGTATTTTTGGCCGAAATTCGGTTACCGACAATACGAAACGACAAAATCAGTGAAAATAAGTAAAATGATACATAACTTGCAATGGCTTAATATATACGTTCACTAAGAATAGGGGGGAAAATAGTGTCATTGCAGAGAAATGTTTTCCCATGGGTTCGGTTCGGCTAATCGGGTTCTGGTTCTGCACAAATACTTCGAAGCAAAATACAGGCACCTTATTTTTAATCATTCATTCAACTCGCGGAAATGTGCAGATCATTGAGCTGTGCAAAGAATTATGCTTACTTGGGCTCTTCGCAAACAAAAATTCATCTTAAGAAAGAATAACGCCCAGAATAAATTGTTCATTCCCGAAATTCATTCACGTTGTCGCATAAAAAGCGAACCAACATCAGTACTGCTAACCAGTACCATAACCAACGGTAGAAAAGACTCCTGTTGACGAGTGAAGTAAAAAGTCACGCTAGCAGAAGTTAGCAACATAGGGTCATAGCATCAGGTCGGGTAGGCTGCAGAAGAAAACTAAGCGGGAGTTCTGGCCAACCCGACGCTTGATAACGCCGCTTGAACGCTTGATGACGCCCTACGCGTGCCTAATGAAAGAGCTCCGGTGAGCCTCACTGCACGACTCTCAACGAATACTATTATTTTCTCTTAGGTAAGGAAAATGAAAATTTGCTGGAAGAGTACAGAGGAATGGAATATTCTTTTACACGTAGACATCAATGGTTGGTACTCAATGCTTAAAATTCCTCCCATTCAACAGTTACCTCAAGAGTACTTAACGTCGAGCAAGATGTTCAACACATCAACAAGGCCTGCTTTGTTATACTTACATTTTACTTGCTCTACAAAGCGTCCTTTTTGGACATTTTCACGAAAATAAAAGTTATGGAAAGGTAATTGAACGTAAATAATTTTACTGCGTGAAGAGAACTTCCCAAAAAATAGGGTAGTTATTTTTAGTTGATACTGGTTCATTTCTGCAGAAGCACTTTCGAAATTGTACAAACGTGTGATCAGTTGAAGGCTCATCTTAGTTTTTATTGTTTTCCTAAGGTACTCACCAAGTCATAAAGAATATGAAATAAATAGATTACAAAAATTCCCTCGCTGAAAGCGCGTCAGATGTATGAAATGTGACACTTGTAATAGAAGTGTATCAAGTTTACCGTTATCTACTCAATGCTCGATAACGTCCCACGCAAATTCACAAGTTCAGTCCTGTAATCACATCTTCAGCACGCTTTAACATGCATGTCTAACGCGATAGTTCCAGAATATATTATTCAGGCCAGGTGTCAACAGAAATAAAAGAGTGTTTCTTCGTGATATCCTAAGAAAATACTGTTCAACAATTGTAACGTACGACGTGTCAAGCAGTAGGATGATTTCAAATTGTCTTTAATACCCCACTATTTTCAGTTCAAAACCATCATCATGCTGCCATTAGTTAACGACTAGATTTATCAAACAAACATTCAGGTGAATAACGGAACATATGCGTAACGAGTGCTGACAACACTTGGTAAAGTATCAACGCAAATATCACCTAAACTTAGCTTTACACCAAGAGCGGTAGACGGGACGGCTCTGTGGCGAGCACACGAGTGACACAAACAGTGCAATACTCACCTTTCTGGTAGACGAGGCGCATATTGGGCGGTAGTTTGTGGTTATAGTCCTGGGGAGCAGCAGGCAAAGTGCTGGGGAGTATCATCTTCGAGGAAGGCATCAAATTTATCTGAACTTCCGTATTTCTTCTCGGATACAAGAATATTGCTGCCTATCACCGTATGGGCGTACGGCCGTCAAATGGTTTGAAAGTTCAAACCTTAGGAATTCGCTCCCACAAAAAAAGTGGAACTACTCTAAATGTTGGGAAGATCGTTCTTGCCAGTTATTTATCGCTAATCATTTTGTCATGAATTCAATATTTTCACACAGAGCTTGCTAAAAAAGCATGCACACAACAAGAATGAGCCTACTGGCGTGCCACCTCGACTTGTACTTCAGGTGAAAATCAAGCAAGGAATTTGGGATGCACCACTACTTTTTTCATAGAATTTACCATCAAATTTACTTTGCAACGTGAATGAGAAAGTGCATTCATATGACAGGAAAGCAGGAAAAAAATCATTTTTAAATTAAATTTATAGACGCTAAACTGTACTTATTTTTCTACAGAATGAAGTTGTCTCAGGTATTTACTTATTGAAAAATGAGGAAAATAATCTTGTGCGTTGTGATGGAAGAGAAGGTTGTCATCCTGTCGAGGAAAGAATTGATTTGAACACTAAATTTAACAGCAAACATGAGCACTGTAGAAAATTTCAGACGGAACACTTCAGAACAGCGAGAAGTAGAAAACTCACCTGTCTGCACGGTCAGTTTCTTAAGACTAACATTTACGTAGCCAAGAAAATATGATATCAAGCAATAGGAAGGAGAAGACCATCTTTTCGATACCATCTGCTGAGCCTATCATTTTTCAGAACGCTAGTAAGTTAGTTTTCCTGGATAAAAATTTACCGCATTCGTTCCATAGTCCGCCTCTAACAACGAGAAGCATCTCAGCTTAAATACCGCCAAGTGCAATAAGTGACTAGGCAATGGTCAAGTCTTTACGTTACGTCTTACTGCGACATCGGCAGCTTTAAGTCAGTCATGTTCAGGCGTAACTATTGTAGCGAGAATTGCATTTAGACGAGAAAACTCGAACTCTTTTCGTTGAAAAAACACTTTAAAGTATTTATTAACCACGCTCATTAAACTTAAAGATCACTTTAACACATTGTGAATTTCCTACTTCTTATTTCTCCAAGAAAGTAGCAAATGCCAACAAAATTCTTGAATACCAACACAAAACCACAATCACTGCTCAACAATGGTTCGATCGATACACTTGAAAGCATTGCTTTCTCCTTGGAGCTCTGAAATCGAAATCACTCTGAGCCACATATTGAAAGTACGTTGACATGGAGTGAAGGAACGTACGTTTCACTAGAACAAGAAACATATAAATTAAGCGCGAGCCAGTACTTTTGAGAGGAAGTCACAACAGATAAATCTAAGCTCGGTATCTATAAGTTTGATGTATATCTTAGTACTGAAAAAACCTTAAGTTATTTGGACCCTTATTTTGCGCATTAATCCCTAGTAAGCTCTGCGGCCGGAAATGCCGGGGCATTCATCCCTCTGTCAAATTGACTGTGGGTGTTAGTTCAGAGGGTTATCATCCCCAACGGCTGTGAATTTACCACCACCCCACGTCTTCGTTTTGTAATCCAAAATAATAGTAATAAATAAATAATCCAAAATGACTCTGGGTACAACGCATGAAAGGAGCATCTGACACAAATAACAAAACTTTAATTTGAAGTACTCAATTTAATTTAAAGTATTTTCGAACGTAGAATAATAGCAATTCTAATAGAGGTTATTTGTCCAATTCATTGACAAGAGTCAAAGTGAATTTTAATCAAACGTACGTTTCCACAATTGAGAGAAGAGCTCATTTAAAAATGCAACGAAGTGCACGCTCAAATCCTCCGTAAAATCTTCATGGATAATGCTGCTGAGAATTTCATTTTCTGTTCGATTCACACACAAGTCATTCCAAATTAATGAACTTGATAAGTAGCAGCAATCCCCAAGATAGCCTAAACAAAAATAAATTCAAAGCATAATTTCAAGTAAAATAATGACTAATCACACGATTATTATTCGTACTACCAATTCATTAAAATTGAAAATTTCATCGCGTCCTATACCCAATTAATATTATTAGGCTAGTAATTTTAAGAATACGTTGCCTTCCGAAGACTAGAAACCTTGAAACCATTAGTTCACCCAGAGGAGGTAAGAGGACAATTTTCACTTCGTATTCTCCACTGGAACTGAAACTCCAATTGCACGTGGCACAGTGCACTCCGATTCTCATCGTGTCAGAAACTCCTGCACATGTCGCCGACGACAGCTTCGACATAGTATTGTCGTGCAGCGAACACGGCTACTAATAGAGTTCGTGTCTTGCTACTGAAGGACGAACATAGAGAAGAAGAGCTTTCATTCGTAACAACGATCATAGCTATCATGCAACAGTGTATAAATCATAGCTATGGAATGCGATTATAAAAATGTATGCACAGACATTAATTTCAACTAACTTGTTCAGCCGACGCTTAAAGTAACAACAAACTATCAAAGCACAATCGTATCACCGTAAAGAGCATGCAAAAAATTTAGAAAACCCCAAAATGGAGCAAAATACGCACAGTGCGTAGCAGGAAGCATCAAAATATCATAATTTGACTGCGCGAATTAAAAATCGCAACGTTGATTCAAGAAGCAACAACAACTGTACAATGAATGTTGATATCCAGAGTTTAACTCTGTAAACGAATATTATTATTATTGGCTAACCAGTATGAGGCTCCTAGACTCATCAAAGCGGTTTCACGAGAGCGAAAAGGATTATTTAGTTAGGACCATAGCTTGAGAACATGGAATCTATACACTGGTGTGTTCCCACACAGGATTTCCGGCGCAAGGAAACAGGAAGCTAAAAAAAAAGGTGAAAAACAATATGAAACACAATCACCTAAGAAGGCGTTAAAGATGGAAGGCAGTAAAGTGGGCACAAAAAATAAAAGCACCGAAGGACTAGCTACACCTAAGGTACCTAACTATGTCCTCCTGGGGGACGTCAGCCCCCTTAGCATACCTGATTAGCCCAACCCTATTGGCTACGGCGTATCCTATGTGCCCCCTAAAGGGTCAACACTCTAAAAGACCGTCAAGACCAGACTACGTGCGGTCAACATATCAACCCGGATCTACTGTTCTTCTCAACCCCAATCAATAATCATAGTGCTAAATTTTACAGTGATCATCACAATTAATATTTGCACTTAGGTAATCATTTTTAATTCAATCAGAAAACGAAGAAACACTGAAATCAATTTAACTTGTTTTAAACTACTAACAATACCAAGATAAAGTGCCAACATTTACATAATAGGGATCATTGTTGGAAGTTGGGCGGGGGTGATGACCAGGTCTCACACACGGCAGTACTCGACACACCTATTTCTACATAGCCTTACGTAGAGGAGGCAAGCTGCTCGGCGAGAAAAAAAAGTTTTCACCTTCATAACTGAACAGAGGAACTCTCAACATTTTATTATCTTCATTTGACAGATTAGCTTCGCTAAGCTTTTCAGATAATGCTAATTCTTCCAAATTTCCAGTAAAATTTGACTACTTCTTGCGCAGCTTTAGATTTTTTTCCATCGTTTTCTGACTATGTGTCAATTGTTTACAGAAGGAACTTATTTCAATCTGAAGCACTTTCGTCCCAATGAAGTTCACCTAGCAATAACAACCAGGGCAGGTAAATTTTGTCTACATAAGAAGCGAAACTACACAGTTGTTAAAAACCCAGAGTGCATACGGTCTCATTATTTGTTTGAAATCTCATTCGTGAACTGATGTTGATAAGGGTAATCCTTTCAAGTATACAAAGAGCACAGCATTTAAAACCCAAAATTTAAAACCTTTCTCTCTCGCTATAATAACGAATCGTTAGTAATTATCATTTGTCGCATCGTTCTCTTCACTCGCTAATTCAAGTGATATACCATGAGAAGACTTCGTTGAAACGATCACAAATTCAGAAGACGTAAAATTTTAGATCCTTCTGAGAAAACCCAATTTTTTCGAGTTCGAACAATACACAAAAAAACAATATCACGGTCGTCTAGTGCCCGAACAATTTCGCTGTGAAACATATCCGAAGAACACGCTCATTTTATGATTATGGACTTTGAAAACTCAGACGTACACGTACCTACTACTTCGCATCATCAGTGTTGAAGAATTGTCTTTTATTCGTGAAATATTTTCTACCAGGCCCCTGAAAATCCCAACAATATTTTCAATAATACCTGAATAGTGTAAAGTAAAATGACCGATTAAAGTGTCTTTTGTCAATTTATTATCTATATTTCCTTTTAGAAAGTTAAATCTGATCAACACGCCTCCAAAAAACAAAATACCGAAACTTGCATGTTTTCAGGAAGTAACCAGAAAAACAGTTTGGTCAATGTACCCAAGAGATAAGAACGGAAAATTAAAAAAGATAACCTTGCTATCTGTAACTATAGCAAAGCGAATAGCAGTAATACTAAAAATAACTTTAGTTTTTCCAGTAGGTAATAGAAAACATTCAAAATAGATTATTTTTTATATCTTTCCTCAATCATCAGAGTTGAGAATACACATTGAAATGAAATCCCAAGCCTTACGAACAAAATATATCAACTGGAAATGATCGTTAAGTTATTCTTCATAAAGACATTCGGTAGAAAATTAATTTTCGATAGAACTTAGCATAACTATTCCATACGAAGTGATAATTGGACGCAGTTCCAGCTCACAGTGCTTTTTGAAACCACACAATATCAAGCGGACGTAAATGACGAATAACTTTGCTCACTAACAGCAACCCTGTTTGAAAGAAAGAATTGAAATAGAGGACGCAGCACTTTTGTATTCAATTTTCGAATATGCGAGGGGAGCGTTTGAATGGAGGTCATTTTATTTGGGCATGTTCGACCACGTAAATAGTGGGGACTGCACCGAGCTCTCACGACTGAGGGACACACCATCTTAGTTTACGGAAATAAATGAGAGAGAAACTTTTTTTTTCTTCGTTTCTAATGAGCTAAATCAGAGAGGCCGGTCGATCAGTCCTGGGTTTGAATGCTAGAGAATTCATAGTTGTTCTTTGTTTATTCATGAGTGGTCCCTCCATAATGAGCATCGGAGAATTAAAGAGAGTTTTCACAAGATCACAATGTTTGCACATTCAGAGGTATTCACGAATTCATGAATAATGATGAGTTTATGATCATGTTCCAATCACTAATAAACGTCAATAAAGGGCTCATGAAAAAAAATGCTTTCAATATTAACAATCAAACTGTGCAAAATTGAGAGCCAACCAATTCCTTTTCAGGAACTAAGAAAGTACTACGTCTATACTATTTATGCATGAAATGCAACCAATTATGTTGAAAACAGCTTGATAAATACGTTATTTATCAATTCTTCTAACTTCCTTCAACAACTCAACTCCTAAAAGGTAACCCAATTGAACGACGCAGGCAATCGGCGGCACTGCGCTAAGAATACAGCGCTGTGCTTTGATCATGAGAAGGCTGCCGGGCACCGAAAACATGGATGCAGAAGTGCATGTTAATGAGGAGGAGGCTACAGGTGCTTGTTGCTCCACATCAGAGAAAGAAGGTAATCAAAATAAGTTGACTAAAGAAAGGGCGCTAAAAAGAAGACTAAAAAAAATGTGACGAGAAATGATGACTGAAATCTAGCACTCTTTGGAAAAGAGAGGCTGCACGTGCTTGTCTCACCTCATAAGGGAAAGAAAGTGACTAAAGAATTTCAAAATTCCACAGCTATTGAAAATGCGTCGACCGATGGAAAATGCGACCAACCTGTGGAGTACGGAACTTATCGTGTATTCGGACGGAAAGAGGGAAGGGGCATGTAGAAACGACCGTGGGGCGTTTAGAAGCAGCCTTGAATTCCACGTTGGCGAAAAAATTCCCCTATTCTCATTGCGTGTTTTACAAAAATCTTCCTAATACAAATATTACTACATATGCATGAGTACTATAAGTACTAATCAGTACAATATGCACATAAATGTTTATCAGTAACGAGTCCAGTGAGTAAGAATAAAGAGCGCAAAGCACGTACCTCCGATGATGACGCTGCGGGCACTGGCGCGCACCTGAGCTGGCGGCAAGACGGGCAGGGCTGAGGTGGACGACGGGCTTGGTTTTATAACTGACATGACCACCTCGCTGGTGACGGCACTCCTCCGCCTGCAGCTGCTCTGAGGTTGCAGCTTTTCTTTCTCAACGTGATGGAGCTACTGCGTTCGGTTGCGTTGGCGCTTATGGGTTTTTTAACACCAGAATTGAATGCTACCGCTAAGGGGCATGGTGAAAGGGAGTTGCGCTCTCGATTTCCAGGTTATGTACCTTATGCCTGCTCTATGATTGACCGTAGCTGTGGTGCTGACGTGCACTTCTGGCTGCTTTCTATTTGGTTTCAAGCTACTGACACTTCAAGGTTTCTTCCCAGTCACATAAAAAAAGCACTCAACACTCGTTCATTTCGAACTCCAGAATTTTCAATCGAACTTTTCATACAAATAAATGCGTTAGCTAAAATTCAGGTTTCAATTATATTCGAACTCCACTTTCTAGTACGCGCAGTATGAATACCCACGTACATCAATCACTTAGAATTTTCAGTATTTATGCCACGCTTTACGGTCTTGAGTAGCATCACAACTGAGGATAGTCATACATCTGAGTAGTAATGAGAGAGCTCACGAATATTTTACCACCGTTGTGCACAAGGATGGCATCAGTTATGTAGTAAATCTAGTCTAGGATACATATACGTACGTATGAACAGCGCAAGCAATCACTTTAAACTCTTAACAAAGATAGGTTTTTAGGTAGAAAATTCTTCTAATTTTTACGACAAACAAATTTAATAGGCAAGTCACTTCTATTAGGTATTTAAGTTTCTTTTTATAGTCACTTCCTTATTGTTACCAGGCCACTTTGTATTGCTAAGCCGCGCACCAGCTAATTCTACGCGTGGGAAGTCACCGATACTAAGGCTCTAACTCGACAGAATAATTGCTCACTAACCATTTTCTGAATTAAAAGAACTCGTTTTCAGAAGAGTCGCTAGCAAACTCGGCCACATGGGGCAAACTAAAGAGTGGTGATGCGATGCATCGCGGTGCTCTCACTTCCAGCAGCTCGTGGCGCCTACTAGGCTAGAGGCTGAAATGTCTGCTACTTTGGTAAGCCAGCTCATTTCCAACACCTTGTCATAGTTTCTGTTCACTTTCGAGTTGTGAGTTCTTATTTATAAGTTCAAGGTTATTCTTTAAAACTTAAAACCCTTACATCTACACAAGGTTAGTTGAGTTTAAGTTGAGTTTTTCAACTGCCATCCAAGGACACCAACTTGAAGCATTTATCAACATGCTCTTCATCAATTGGAAAATTCTTGAGCGTAGAGTTCACACGCAGTCAATTGTAAACGTCACTGTAAACAGATCACTACTCACACTACTGACGATATTGTTTACCGCACTGTTCACTGCCTACTACACTGAAAAACTGATTTGCCACTAAATATCACTCATCTGCTCAGGTAAACGAGAAAATAAGATTAGTGACAAAGCAGCGCATGACAGTAAGATCCTTATAAAAACTGAATATTTAAGACTATGCCTATATTAAGATATGAAATAGCTGCCCCAATAATTTTTGAAAGCCCGCACTGTCGTCAGTTCTAAGTTCACCA
The DNA here is from genome assembly GCA_014899125.1 of Orchestia grillus. Taxonomy (NCBI): domain Eukaryota; kingdom Metazoa; phylum Arthropoda; class Malacostraca; order Amphipoda; family Talitridae; genus Orchestia; species Orchestia grillus. Next base: position 10,426 of record VOMN01014643.1, read on the forward strand.
GAAAAAAAATGAGTCACGTGTTGTTTTTCGAACGTCTCTCATGGAGGAAGAGGAGGGTCTGTCATTCTGGGGCTGCTTCAACTACACTGATGTGGGTCATTTAGTTGAAGTATATGTTAAACTGAACCAGCATAGCTATGTTGAGCTGCTAGATAACCAAGTTTTACCATTTGCAAAACATCTGAATGAAGAAAAGTCAATTTTTTTGCCTGTCTTTTAGGATGACGGCTGCAAAGGGCTTCGAGCTATAGCTGCCCTTAATTGGCATAACTGTAATTCATGATATGAAAAGTATTTAGATTGGCCAGTTAAGTCCCCGGATATGATCCCAATAGAAAACTTCTAAGACCACCTAAAACGAAGAGTTTGACGTCGAGAAAATCGTCCAAGTTCTGCAGCCGCACTACTTAATCAGTTGAGGCAAGAATGGTTTAAAATCAACCAAGTGTACATTAGAACATTGATAAGCTCAATGAAGTGCAGAATTGCCTCCATTATTTGTGCTCGTAAAGATCCTACACCATATTAGAAACCAGTGTATATTTTTTTGTCCAGGGAGCTTATTAAAATTAATGTGTACAAGGGAACTTGCTGTACTAGCCTTATATACCTCGCTCCTGCGACTGTGTTTCATACAGTTTCTCCGCAGGTATTTCAGGTAGCTAGTACTGGTGGTGCAGAGATAGTGGTGGTGCAGAGATAGTGTGTGTGT
>VOMN01014646.1:0-14292 GCA_014899125.1 Orchestia grillus
GAATAGAATATGGCAACAGGGACGATCTGAGTGGCTCATTCGTAGGTTCCCACCCAAGTGCCATTCCATCATTCCGTAGGACACCAATCACTTCCAAGGAATTAATTCAATATTTCCCAGTCAGGAATAGGAAGGTAGGACTAGGCAAAGAAGCGGGAGTATTACTATACTATCTCTGTTCTGTGATCACCACCACTACCCACCGCACCTCTGACGAAGAGAAAGAACGTCTACAAAAATGTAAGTCGCACTCACGTCATCAATTTTTACGCTCAGGCTGATATCAGTACGTTCGTTTCAAGAAGAGAAAACTTTCGTTTTTAAAATTGTGTGAGCCTATTTATTACCAGGTTTTTCTTTCACGAATGATGTGGAAAAACATAAAATTAAATTAGGTGGTATTTTATTCTCTCGTCGTACAATATATTCATTTCCACTACACTTTGTTTTGCGGCTGACTTGGCTAAAAGCATCTGCATATAGGAAGATGTAGCGAAAGACACGTCATGTACGAACGATGTTTAATTTCATGATGACATATCATCCAATATAAATTTCTATTTGTATTATACCCAGCGGTCACGGCTGGAAACTGCCAATTATTAAATTTAGTGTCCAAGCAAAAGAAAATAATTTCACGCAATACAAGACCTCGCAAAGGAAAATTTCAGATACTCTTCAAACAAATTTCATAAAATGTACGCTATTCCAACCAATGATATAACTCACATCGGAATGTTGCACGTGATATTCAAACAGTTTCAAGCAATTCATTCAGATATTAATATTAATATTCATTTTAGTTGGCTATTGCTCGGAATAATAGTACAAACAATTTGATTCTATTCAATCCCCATGGGTATCCTAGGAAACTATTTATGCAGCAGGCTATGTAATATCCACCATTTGAAAGTTACCAACAGCAATAGTCTTCGAGTAGCTGGCGATTTTGACATTTTTGAAGAACGATTCGCTTTTTTTATTCGTTAGAGGGACAGTTACATATATTAGTCTAATATCTTCATGAAAATAGCTTGGCAAATGGAAAATTAATTTCATACCCAAAACAGAAATAATTTTTGAAATGAATTATACGAAACCGTCATGACGCGTCGCATAATCCATCAACACTTCGTCGAGTCTGGAAGTCTGATAATGAATGCGATCAGTCATATCGGAAGATATTTTGGACAGCTGTGTTTTCCACACTTCGGCAGGCAGAGGTCAATGCGAGTCGGCTGCAATAAGTAATCCGTCACGACTGCAGTCGAATATGGGAAACTTTGTCAGGCTTTGCGATACGTACACAGTCCATCAGGAGCTGGGCTGAAGCCAGAGCCGTACCTGAAAAAAGACGAGAACGAGATTACTTTAGAAGGTGAAGGATTAGACGATAACCTTGCGGCTGAAAATATCAGAGGAAAAGAATAATAGGTGACATGTATCAGAGCAAGAAAATTAGCTTACTTCCTGGACAGAAAAATGAGCAGAAATGGCAGAAGGAGCAACTGAAACGCATAGCCTCTGCACGCACTGAACTTTACGAGTGAGGATATGGTGCCAGTATTTCACCTGGTTTAATTCGGCACAGGTATTCAGCACGCATTTTCGAGGAAATCCCGCTAATAAGAACAGGAAGAAAGTTTACGCATTATTAAAAACTAATTTAAGAACGGACAGTAGCGAAGACTCACGAGTTAAGTCGCAGGTAAGAGCACTTGTGATGCACCATCGCCCTTCGGACAATTCATCAATTTCAACTCCATCGAAACTTGAAGGCATCCACGCCCAAAACCGACACCCCTTCCAGTACCTCAATTAACAAGCTTCCATTCGAACAAAATATACCGCCGTAGACGTTGATATATATGTTCCTGATGGGTGCTAGAACAAGAGTCTTTATTTAGTTCTCGGCAGTGGCCAAACGCTGGCCGGAAGCACAGGTAAACAGCTGACAAGCTACGCTTCCTTCGCTGAAGAAAGGGGCTCATCTGACCACGCCTGCGCGCGTTGGCGGAAGCGATTTGACATGTCAGGGACCATTTAAATTGGTGCCCTCACTGGCCTACTGAAGGTAATCTCAGCAACAATTGACCTAGGCACGCTACTTCCGATGACGTAAGGTTGTTTTTTTTTGTTCGAGTTGTAATCGTGTTTTTTTGCATTCCTTATTTCACCGTCGCAAGATATCTAGAGTTAAATATGGTGAATGGTGAAATATGCGTTGTTCTTTGCACTTTTCACAAGTGTTACCCGGCAATTAATACGAGCCTGATTACATAGCCACGTAGTATTTAAGTTTTACCAATAGTTGCTCTTAGATCCTATCCTTAATTTCCACTAGTGCTTACTAGCAACCTTACACATACACTTTCGATAACTTCTCTTTGGTACTCCATTCATACGTGGTTGACTTTCGTCACTTGGTACATGTAACAGTTACTCAATCCCAGCTATCAAATTTCGTTGATTTTTAATAAAACCCCAATCACTTCTCATTTGGTCAAGAATAGAAAGGTTAGCCAGGGATACAAGGGCGACCCCACACATCGCCGTAACGAGTGTCACACCAAGCCTAGACCTTGATATTTACATCGGCATTGTTTTTAAGATAATCAGACATTGAAACAAGCACAGATTTCTTCCTCCTATTGCCCTCATGAATATTGGCCGAGAACTGGCGACTTCCCAATATATGCTTAAAATACATTTACTCCTATCTAAGAACGCCTCAACGCTTCTCTAACATGAGACTAAAGTTCACAGGCTGCAAAACTCATAGCTATTTATGTTAAAAAAAAACACAAAAATACTTCCCCTCTTGTACAAATGGGGCTGTAAATCACACGTGACAGGCAACACTTACACCCAGATCTGCTACTCTCAGGAACGAATGTGTAGGTTCCATTAATCAATTTAAATACATGATACTCCGGTACTATATATAATGAAGTTGGTAGTATTTTAAGAACCTCTTCAGGGTTGAAATTTATTCGTCCCAAGCTTTCGAGTAGTTAGACACAACTTGTAATCAGGATAATGAAATTTACAAACGCAGGACTTATGAAACCTACGCAGGTTTCATTAATTAATCCAAGAAAAGTTGGAAAGCAGTTAATTTTTCACGTAAATGAATGCTGCAGCAGAATGTAGAGCTAAGACTTAAGAGTCCGCCGTAAAACTCTAAAATCAAGCGTGATATTTTTGGATAAACTGCTGCTTGCTCGCTCTTGCTATTTGGACTACGATTCCTGCAGGGATAGGGTTTTTGAAAAAAGAGGAATAGGTAACCCGTCTAAGAATCGAGCACATTGGAAACACAGAAAAAAAATATCCCCAAAAAGCACTTTCAATAAAAGAAATACTTTCGAAGCTCACACACCTCTCCCTAATTACGTTTCTGAAAAAACAGGACTTTTATTTGTACGGAAATAATTTATTGTAGAATTTGTGCATTCAAAGAGGTCGTAAATTCAAGCTCATCATGAAGTACCATTAAGAAAAATTTTGTCTCATGAGAGAAAAATTGCAACGTTTGTGCAATTTCACTGACAGCTTTTCTTCGACTATGAAGAAAGAAAAGAAAAATCGAATCGAAAAAAATCGTTTAAGACTACGCATAGACTCCCACCAAAAAATGATGTTTTTCTCGTAGGAATTCAGAAGAAAATGCACAGCTTGCACCTTATGACCCATGCATGTTTCTGTACAAATAGCTTTAGAAAATTAAGTCACCTCATTTCACAGCGCATTGAGTAACTTAAATCAAAAAATATCAAATTACTATACATAAATAAATCATCTCGCTCAAGTATACATTAATTAACTTGAAGTAACAAAAAGTAAGGCATCTGGCTCAATAGTGATTAAATATCGTAAAACAATAAAAACAATAAATTAATTATCCAGTTTTACAGTGTTAACGACGACCTGGACCTTCCGAGTGCCGCGACGACGTCTTTGTCTCTCACCAACTCCCCCACCAACTCCACCACCAACTCCCCCACCGACCTCAACATGGCATGTCTTCAGTTGGAATGAAATTAACGAAAGAAATTTACGATGCTTTGACCCTCACTAAATATTTTGATGACCAAGGACGCAGAATATTTATTCAAAGTTTCACGAAAAATGGCAAGAGCAGGATAACGTTCATGTACCTATATTCACACACTACAGATAACTTTCCATTTTATTTTTTAAATTTGAATTCTTTCTTCCCAAAAAACTAACATTGAAGATATGGTAGATCCCCTGTAGATGATACCTCCATCTATAAATAGACGTTCTATCTATATTTCTTTCACTGCTTTGACACTGTTCTTCTCTCCTATAAAACTATTGCTAGAAAACCTTTATTCACACTTATGTATGATTCACACTCAGATGTGTTGAAACGATTGTATATTCTGTGTGCATACAATGTTGTTGATTAAAGACAGCTGTTTATTTGCACTGCAAAAATGATGAATTAGGCTATGAACAATAAAACATTATAAAAGATATCCTCATTCTTGCCCGCATCGAGAGTTACTTGAGTAACAATTGGCTGCGAGTAAAGGGAATTTAAAAATACAAATAATTATAGTCTTAAGCTTCAAGGGAAATGCACCTCAAATGTTCTTATGTCTCGTTGAAGACGTGCGAGAACTGGTAATTTAATTTTTAAAATTTTACTCCTCATGACCAATTTACTCGCGCAGTTAAATCGTGTTTTTTGTTACCTGAGAATAGGTCCGATCACGTAACCTCACATCAGAAGCGCGTCTGCAACACATCCACATCGAAAACTTTACAGAAAATATCTGATTCTTATTGATGTATTTTTCACTGAACGTTTATTGAAGACTTAAACTTATGCAGCAATTTAAACCATGGCTCTTTGATTATACAGCAATCCAAGAATACTATGCAAATTCGGTAATCTGCAAATTTAATTAAAACCTAACCCGGACTTGGTGTGACCCTAACTGGGGTCGAGCTCGCATAGAGTAATATAATAGATCGGTTCCAATAAGAAACTGCTCTATATCCATACTTGCATCGTACAATACGTTCTATTTACGTCGCATGGTATGAATATTTTCTGTGCTGCTTGATGCTCACTCTAGTCGGCAACGCTCAATGCGGAGAAGACGGAAGAGTGGTTGTTTGCTGTAACCGATCTAGCGCTTTACGTGTGGGGCGACTGTGCACGAGTTATTTGAATTATAAACAATTGGATTTGAGGATAAAACTACATTCTTTGTGCACTTTTACCATAAATAAGTATAATACAACAAATCCATCGCTGAAAGGAGATGAAATCATCGACATTATTTTTGAAAGATTTACATCGGAAAAAATTCTCTGAATAATCCCCAGAAATTACCTAAGAAGAAATTAATTTCACACACAAATTGTCTCTAACGTGACATAAATGTAAGCGATGCCAGAGCTCAGTATTCAATCAGCATAACTTTGAAGAGAATCTTTGAGTAACTGAGCAGTTTGAGTAGCACTGAAGTGAGTTCCCTTACTAGGTTTGACTATCCTGTCAGCATGAGCATCTATCTCAAATCTATAACTCCAAATTTGGTAAAGAATTATTGCGAAGCTACGATTCCCGAGGCTCTGGAAGACATTTTCTGCATGCAAGCCAAACTCCCGGAAGCGAAGATCGAAAGGCTCAAGAGATAGAGAAATACCGATTCGAATCGCAATCGAATTCTCAGCAATAAAAGGACGAGTTTATGATACATACGGAGGACGTAAACTGAAACTCTGAATGTTGAATAGAGAACAGAAAAAAATACACCTGCGTTCGTATCGAGTTCAGCATCAAGAGGAGTTCTTGGAGGTATCGTCCTCCAAATAGCCAATACTCTCAGAAAAACGCAAGTCGACAGTTGTTAAGCAAATTCTGACGGAAAAGTGCGACGCAGAATCAAACGGTCTCTCCGATAAGCCCATCGAAGAATTCGAACTTATCACGCGATCGCATTTGTCGCGAGCTACAAACGGTTCCTGACAATTACAGGCACAAGAAACTTAAAAACTCTTGCAAACCTGTGCTAAAAATTTCCGAGAATACAATAACTAAAACCCATAAATAGGTCTAAATTCATAGCGTAAGGTGGAAAATTATCTATTTGGATAGAATTATTAGGGCAACTGATCTTTGCAAAGCGAAGAGAAGTCCCAATTGTACGAGATTTCTTTTCTACGAACGTAAAAAAAAGTTCCATTGACCACTGGTCACCGACGCCAGAAATTGACTTGAAAGTTCTTTGTTTTTACAGGCTCATCGCCTGAGTGCAGTGAGAAAACTCCTTCTCTGCAAAGGATTAAAATTTAACAAACAATCATCTTACCACAACCAAACACGTAGCTTCAAGCGTGTGCAATTTATTAATCTTTTTAATTGATGCGTTCCCTGCCAGACAGGCGAAGATGCCTTAGGCTCGAGTATCCATTTTCTGTGGTACCACTTTCACCAATCCTTTAATTTAAAACTTTAATTTAATATTTATTTTCAATTTAACCGGAGCGATTTTATTTTATGACAGTTTCCACGTTGCCAAACTTTGAGCGGCGAAGACAGAATGTTTCAGACATCTTCAGCAGTACGGCATGGAGCGCCTCCATCACATGTTACGACTAATTTGATGAGGGAAATATAGACAACTTCTTTACGAGTAACCATCATCAAATAATATTATGAGTCGTTTATTCTGTACCGGGTGCAGTATATCTGAACCAAGCCTAGAAAAATGTGTTTTTCAGAAGAATAATTATAATTTGAATTCTCACTTGGGAAATAATGCAGGAAAAGGAGCTCTTTCAATCGCGAATCATTTCATGGGATGCTTAAATTTACTCGTACCTAAACTTCCTCTATGCATGAATACAGAGAAGAAGTTTTCGTTAGAAAATTGACTGCTCGTTAATTTTTTAAAATTCAAAATAAAATACCGCTCAAAACTTACGACTCACTAATTATACTTATGTCAGGTATCATATGTTAAACAAACATGAGGCTAAAATGGAAACTTTGGAATCTACTCCTTCACCAAGCCTATCTTCTTCTTTTCAATCAAGAAAGTGAGTTCAAACAATGTTCTTAAAACAAAGAAAAATATGCTAAAATCATATTATAACTCTGCTAGTTTCTGAGCTACTGCGACCGTACGCTATCAGATCAGTATGGCTACCTGGATACGTATCATTTCAACATAGGATTTCGTAGGATTTCGAGGGGAGACGTTTGTAAAAGTCGTATATCGATTGTACACGACTACAAAGGGCAGCATGAGTACTCGGAGAGCAATTATGGTTAGATGATTAGAAAACCCTAGGCTAACTCAATAGAAAAAATGGTGTTCGTTTCGAAAATAAATGTAGTGTCATGATTTTTTTATGGGTTGCACGAATAGTAAACAACGTTACGCATGAAATTCACTTCAGCTGGCCCATGTCTTCTCAGAATAACGTGTCAGGAATAGCGAAAGACTGTCATCATTATTATGTATGACCGAGCACGTAAGTTGAAACTGCCTTCTGTTTCTGGATATAAAAACTATCGTTTAAACGCAGACGCTGAGTTCATTCAAGCAAAAGTTGATATTTATCTCAGGAAAAAACACTTATTGTTGCGATCAGACGGTGTTGCGTGGCCTGCTTAAAAGGCTACAGACATACGATGGTTACTGCTTGCTAAAGCCCTCGTGATTGCTTTAATTTCACTCTTAAACGTTACGCACAAATGTCAAGCAAGCTCAAACGACCGCCCCCGAGCGCGCATGGGGTGAACTTATCTCACGTCTTTAAATAAAGTCGAAAATGAACGCAAGGAACCAACCACATTGCGTCAAATGGTGTCATGAATGCGTCCACTCAGGTACGACACGGACAGTTACCGCGCTGACGACACGCTTTTGGTGCTCATGTCACACTCAAACACCGCTTTTGGTGCTCATGGTAGCCGCAAACATCGCTTTTGGTGCTCTTGCTACCCGCGAATACCGCTTTTGGTGCTCTTGCTACCCGCGAATACCGCTTTTGGTGCTCATGCTTGCCGCAAACACCGCTTTTGGTGCTCATGTCACACGCAAACACCGCTTTTGGTGCTCTTGCTACCCGCGAATACCGCTTTTGGTGCTCATGCTAGCCGCGACCATCGTTTTTGGTGATCATGTCACACGCAAACACCGCTTTTGGTGCTCATGTCGAATGCAAACCCTCGCACACGCGGAGCAGAGTTTCATTTGATGCTGGGCGTCACTCAACCACAGCCCCGAGTCTAGAATGGATGCAACCTCGACCACTGCTGCAGTGAGGCCGTTAAACCGAACTCGAAAAGTTAACGACCAGCTGATGGAGCTGTTCAAACCGAGTTCCATTCAAGGACTTTGTTCCATTCAGAGTTCCATTCAAGGACTGAACGCGCGTCAAATGTTGTAGTTACTACTGTTGTTACTCATACTACGCGCATGAAATGTTGTAGTTACTCATACTATGCGTATGAACTTTGCATGAACGACTGTATTTCAATTGGAATGGATGGAAATGTGCGAAAATTGAACCTGCAGTTCAATTGCATCGGCCATATTTTAAGAAGGGATAATTTCATGGAGTAAAGTTACAGTTGGTGTGAAACTTCATCATAAGAAACTTGAACTTCACCAGCACGCCATTAGTAGGCCATCATAGAGAGAGCAACCAATCCAACAATATTATCAGTACGACAATTTTGCAAGCTGCCATATAACCTTTTGAAAGAGCTCGACTGGTTTTCGAAGAGATCTGATGCCTCTCGATTCCGAAGCTCAAAAAACCCACAGACTCAAAGCCCTTGGTCGATGATTGCTATGGAGACTACGATGAAAAACTGAACGGCGACCTATACGAAGCCTCGCGTCATTGGGTGAAGCTATAAACATTTTTGCATACAGGCGCCCGCAGGTACCCTGTCTTCTTTAGAATCTTGCAAATTACGAGCAATCACCCAGCATCATTTCCTCAGACCAAGTGATCACCGACGACAAAACGAAAGAGGTTCAGGGCAGGTGAGTAATGACAACGCTATGACCTCGGTCTAGCACCCCATCTATCAAGCGCGGGCATTCTTGCTGGAGCTGTCAAATGCCTCATAATGAAACCAACCGTAACATTTGTGAAGAAGCAGAAGTTAATTGAGTGATAATGGTAGGCTACTGCGCGATTGTTGACTTACTAGATCTCACAGGCAGACAGTTACAGTCTTCACACGGCACTCACAACAAACTGAACAACCATCCCCTGCAATTTTTTCCCAGCTATAGCAGTGTACCTGACGAATTTTTGTGCTCGGTCTCACATATGAAAAAAGTACTTTCACAGTGACTCATTTACCATCCCATGAATTTTGAAGGACCTTATGAATCCAGAACTGATTGACGACCACATAGAGTTCTGGCGTTCGTCAGAGAAGCTCAGATGTCGACGGCAGTTGGAAGCCGCGGTCCCAACCGCTGGCTGGCACTGCCCCAGATTATTTTTTTAAAGCCAGAAGAAGTTGCGCAACTGTGACCTGGACGATAGCGCCGTAGGTTTAGCACAGCGCACGTAGTAACTACAAGAATAAAAAGTTGAAACTCGTATCGTACATCAACTTACTAAAACAGTAGAAGGTCGGACTTCGTAGATGGATGAACTAATGAATAGATGGATGACTATACTAATGAATGATTGGATGGATAAGTCAGTGGATGGATGGATGGATGGATAGATGGATACATAAATAGATGGTTGGGTGGATTAAAAGATAAATAGGTGAATAGAAAAATTAACGGATGACTAGACAGATGAATGGCTGGATAGATAGCAGGCTAGACCTCTAGATGCAGCTATGTTGAATAGTCCAGTTGTCTTCCTTTGGCTTGATCAAAGTTTTATTTTACTTTTAGGAAAACACAGAACGATTCATCCTTTCTTGCAAGCTTCGAAGAACATAATGCTAGGCCATAGAAGGTTGTAAAAGAAAACTACGTTTGCTTACGTCAGTCAAGCCAACTCGTCATTCAAGCCAACTCGTCAGTCAAGCCAACTCATCAGTCAAGCCAACTCGTCATTCAAGCCAACTCGTCAGTCAAGCCAACTCGTCAGTCAAGCCAACTCGTCATTCAAGCCAACTCGTCAGTCTGAATCTCTATCAAGTGTGTGGTCTTCCTCTTGAATCAGAGTCCTTTTCACAGCCCATGTCTGTACAAAAGACGTGATCAACAAATTTTGGCTCGCGAAGCCCGTGAAGATAACTTTGTGCAAATACTTGGCTAAAATGTACAGCTTCTAACATTTCAACTGAGCTAAAAAAAATTCATGAGCATCGAATGATTTTTTGACCCACTTACCATTTTTCTAACGAGTAATTTTGAAGATTTCAGAATAACCAGTAATTAAATTGGTTACGGACATTAAAGTGCTGGGGCTTTATTTGTATTAATAGTCGAGATTTACCGTACAATTTATTTTTACTTCTATAAGTCATGCCTATCGGTAAACTCTCAATGTAAACCTGACAAGATAACTGACCTAATTAACCCTACACTGACCAGGTAAACGGAAAACTCTTTTGCCAAGAAATTCGAGGTAAAAATAAACCTTAACGAACTTCATTAATTAAGCGCAACGAATCATGGTATTATCCTTCAGAATAGATTCAAATGTCTTATTTCTTCAATATTGAAACACCCTTTGTACCCTCATACCCATATATATCAACCGATTCAGCGGGGTAACATTTTGTAATATTTTTCATAACGTTCGTGTTCTAAACCTTCTAATATAAATTACGGTTTTACACATGGGTGAGAAATATGGGTAAAAGGAACTTTACGCAATATCAGCTACGTAAACATGCACGTTATAAACTGAATTACGTGCGTAAATTTACATAAGCTCAATTTTTGTGATTTTTACTACACATTTCACAGTGTAAACATAATTGGAGAAGACATGAGATCGGATACATAGTACGACAATTTCCGTCGTAATAAAGATAACTAGAGAAATAAAAACAACACCTACCTTACTACCCAACCAAACCCACGACAGACTTTGTACATACAGTCGTTCCCAGCACAGGGCGCTAGGTCGGTTCCAGTACATAACCGCTCTAAGGTCATCCCCCGCACAGGGCACTAGACCGTTTCCAGTACATAACCGCTCTAAGGTCGTCCCCCACACAGGGCGCTAGATCGGTTCCAGTACACAACCACTCTAAGGTCGTCCCCCACACAGGGCGCTAGATCGGTTCCAGTACAAAACCACTCTAAGGTCGTCCCCCACACAGGGCGCTAGATCAGTTCCAGTGAACAACCACTCTAAGGTCGTCCTCCCGCATAGGGCCGGTATCAATTAGAGCGAGCACGAAGTAGTAAGGAAAGTATTCGTGCCATAAGAAGTTACTCGAGCAAGTTTTAAAAAGCAAATAAGAAGATAAAGCTGTTTGCCTGAAGCGATTTTGCACTCTTTACGAAGGACGACTTTATCCAATGTTGCGAAATAAATATATTACTAACAATATCATACACAATGACCTCTCCAGAAACGAATGTTTCAAAAGAACTTGAGAAAAATGTGACAATTTTACAAATTGAGCAAGCGAATGTATTCGAGTGGCTGAGAGGCTGAATGCTCAGTTAAATAGGCCCAGGTTACGGCCGAGCCTGGGCAGCTTTTTGCCTTCACCTATAAAGCGAGACCTTCGCATGCCTTCCGTCCCTTCCTTCCTCGTCAGCTGGGGCTCGGCTTCTTCTCGACGTAAGCTGTCGAGATAATTTGGCTTGCATTCCGGAATGCAAACCTCTCCAACCGTCGAAAAAATTAAGAAAATAATACTTCCAAGATGGAGATGCTTTTGACAAATTCAAAAATTGCTCAAAAAAATCTGGGTCACACATAAAGGCATGAAGAACAGTTTAACGAGGGCTAGCGTACAGGAAAAACGGAAGAAGTTCACAACAACTTGATTTAAAATGTTATTGTTAGTTTTGCTGCAATTAGACGGAAAAAAAAATTCATCCATGCTGAGGGAAAATCGCGCACACAATTTGTCCCAACAGATGGCCCGGGCCACCGTCAACCAAGGGAAAACCTTGACGGACCTGAAGACGGTATGGAAGATCTTCATACTTTCATAACTTCAGGCCGGTGTGCTACATGAAGGATGGGGCTACATTCTCTCACGTAATATTTAGGATTTGGATGGTTGGAGTGGCTTACACTGATGTGCGTGCAGGTGAAGAGGGGTCACAGACCGGTTTCGGTCTACCTTCACTGATGTAGAATGTCCCAAAGTCGCCGCTACAGCTCAGGACCAAATCTAGCAACCCTGATGCTTCTCATGCGTAGGTGTATAGCTAAATGAAATAACTTTTTATACCAGTACTTGTGAATTTGTTAATGCATACCTTTCTAACCCTCAGGTGATTGGTTATCTGGTTCTCTAGCAAACAGAAGGCTTGTGAGAGCCATTTTCCAACTTGAAGGACTTTGGATTACTACGGAAGTGAAATGAAACATTTTGGTTGGATTTCATTTACAAAACCATGAGAGTCAACTACTGGGCGAGTAATATTTCTCTCGTTATACGTTTAAATTGGGTCCAGCTGTAAATTCTTAAATAAAATACCAGCACAAAAGTCGAGAAATGCTTTCCTCAAGAAGGAAATAGGTCACAAAAGAACTTTTTCTAATCAGGAATAAGGCAACAAAGCCGCTCGCAGAAATACTTTTCTCCCAGTGACATTTTGATGGTTGATGAGAAGGAACTCTTACGAACGATAAAATGAGGTTAGCAGGGTAGTCATCATGCTCAGGTTTATTTTCAGTTCCTTCCTTTTCAAAGCCTACTTCCATTCATCATAAAGCGTTTTTCTTCATAGAAAAGTACAACAAGCTTCTCCGTCGCACAGTGCCCCCACGAACAGGGCAGCCAACCTGTCGTGTAGGACTGTACTGTGTGTACAGTGTATTTCAGTTACAGTTACAGTACAGTGTATGTACAGTTATATGCACTGTATGTACAGTGTATTTCATGCATGCATAAATGTGCCGCATTTGGGGCCTAGAGTATTTTGTGTTATGGTTTTAATTCATATTCTTCATATTGCTTAAAATGGTAGAAAATGAGACTGCAAGAGAACTTTTTCGAATAAAATATCGATCAAGAATTGCGTAGCTTCATGGATCGCGTATCCTGGTAGGACTCCCTCTTTTTCACCAAGGTATCAGACACTAACGTGAACTGATTTGATCAGAATAAGTTAAAAATATTCTTGCAGTAAGAAGAGTGCAAGGAAATTTCAATATTCTGTTAGAAACTTGTTTCTGAAGATGCACTTTTTTTAACTTAGATAACAGATAACTTTGTGGCGTGATTGACAAGATAGCAGATGACTTTGTGGCGTGAAGGTAAAGAATAACAGAAGACGTTATAGCTTGAATATAAAAGATAACAGAAGACTTTGTGGCGTGAATGTACGAAATAACAGAAGACTTTGTGGCGTGAATGTACGAAATAACAGAAAACTTTGTGGCGTGAACGTACAAAAACAAATTTCTGTGTTGTTGATCTCCGGTAGCGGGTCTGATCCCTTCTGCCACATGAATGATTTACCCTCAGTAGCATGGGTGTAAAAGAATGCAGGTGTGACTGGCAACTGTAAAACGAGGGACTTCATTGAGCTGCTCTGTAAAAATTATATCATGAAGGTTAACTTCTCTGCAAAACGCATCGAATTCGAACTAATAAAAAAATCAATAATGGGAAAAGATGATAGGAGATAAAAAGTACTTGTTTACTATCAGTACCTACTAACAGGACCTGCAAAAATTTCAATGAAATTTAGACGAACAAACTTTAGATAAACCAGCCCATGAGAAGTGGTAGTCTCAAGTGTTGGACAAAGGTTAAAGGTTCAGGGCAGAGATAGNCGTGACGGAACGGTAGGTAGGTATTTTTAGAGTTTCGGAATCGGTGGATGCTTTTTCTACATAGCAAATATCAAGCAACCCAGCATGCTGATGTTTGCGTGAAACAGTTTCGAGTGCGTCCATTTAAATTCCCTGCAAGGGGAAATGCCAGAACGTCCAGCGCACGAAAGTATAGGAAAAGTCCTGAATGGAAAATTAAAATGATCTGAAAATTGGCATAAATTTTTGCAACTATTGACATGACTTTATAAAAATTGGTCGCACTACGCATTTGAACGTTGCAGGGCTGGCTGGATTAGGGAGCAATGAATTATGTAAAATTAGGGTGACTCCCCC
>VOMN01014653.1:0-38062 GCA_014899125.1 Orchestia grillus
CGTGGGGCTGTGTACGGGCACGTGGGGCTGTGTACGGGCACGTGGGGCTGTGCACGGACACGGGGTCTAACTGTGCCCGTATGAGGCTGTGATTGCATGGTGTCCTTGTAGTCCGAAAATCTGAGTGTGTACTGTGTGTCCTTGCTTGTGTGTGTGTCGAGTATGTGTGACGCAAGTCGAATGTGTAGCGTGTGTGAGTTGAGTACATGTGTTTATGCGTGTCGAGTGTGTGGTGTGCGTTTCGTATGACCGTGTGTGTTGTGTGTGTGTGTGTGTCTAATGAGGTCCACTCAAATTAAAAATGACGACTTGGACTTCTGTCAGAGACATTCACTGGAGCGAATCGATGAATTTAGAGGCTTCCTTGTAGATTTTACTGTTAGAGACACAGTTAGCAAACCGGAAGCCAGAAGACGCCGTGGCTGAGTAGCCACAGCGCGCGGCTTGTTACCGCGATTTGCGTGAACTTTTGCGTGTGCATTTCCAGGGATTCAAGATGCATGAGTACCTTTATTTCCAGTGCACGTAAAATAAACATGCGTTTTGTCGCCTACAGTCAGATTTCCTCGCTCAATAACCAACGCTGCTCATTGATAACAACCCCACAAAATGCGAGGAAGCTCGCGAGGACTCGACCATGAAGTTTGACTGCATCAGGCGGGATGTTAATTTAAAGGAGCCTCGTAATCGTGATACGACCGCGCCGCATCGACTCACTTGCATAAACTAAACCGTCTTTACATGCACACACTCCACAAGATGAGAGCAGTACGTGCAGCGGTGTCGGTAGAACTGATCCCTCTCAATGGGTTGCGTTGAAAGAGAAAGAGAGAGCGAGGGACTTGCACAGTTTGTGTGATCTATCACAAATATTCTGGTGGGGGCATTCGGAACGACGACCTCTGCTCACCCCGACGCTCGGACATTACCGAGTAATTCGGTGGCACGGTAATTGCGCTCACAGTTAGCCGATAACAGCACGTCACGGCATAAAGATAAGTGCACGATAACGCAAGCGCGTAATGCCAACGCACGTGCAGGCTCCGCGCTTAACTCGCTGTTATCAAAAGAAGAAGAATAAGCTCAACGGAGACAGGTGTACTGTGCCTAGCTAGCTTTATTATTCTACTGAAAACGTTTACTAAAATTTAAGAAAACTGAATGATGGATGGCTTCACAAATCGTGCCCTGATACACGCTGACCCCTGGTTAATTTTCTACTAATCAAGCAGCTCGAAATTGCTCAAAAATCAACGTTTCTAATGAGGTTTTTAATCGAAAATTAGCAAATTTTAATATTTCTCACAAATTCAAAAAGGAATTTTAGAAAGGGAATGAAGAAAAAAATATTGAAGAACAATTTGTCGTCAGTTCAGCATCAATGAACTCTTATAACCTTGGATATTGCTAAAGACTGTTACATTTCTGACGGATTTATCGTTTATTTCATGTGAAACCAGTACGGCATTCCGTTGCCTCCAGCACAGTTCCGTTATTTCATCAGCAACCGGTACGACACACTGCCGTCTCTCAGCTCAGTACAGCCTGCTTGGAAAGACAAGTTATTCGTCCATTAGATTCATTACCATAACTCTTACGTGCATGGTTACATTTGTGATTTTGTTTACGATTGCGTTCTCAATTTTGTGCACGACTTTGTCCATGATTTTCTTCACGACTAGGTTAACGATTATGTTCATGATGATTTGCAAGAGTATATTGCAATTTACGTTCATGATTATGTTCATAAGCATGTTTATGACAACGACTTATACTTTTAGTTTATGGGGGATATACACAGTCCATGCCTTTTGTTGAGAGTAAGTCGGAAGCCAGTTACGGTGATGGCTTGAAATATCAATTTTATATTTTACGAGAGAAAAGGCAACTTATTCATTTATTCTGGAGAATTCATACCTTGTAATAGCTACGGTGGAAAATATTTCTAAAGATGAAGTAGGCAGCACTAGTACTGGATTTACTGTAAGACAACATTGGTGCTGGAAATACAGGAAGACAGCACTAGTGCTGGAAATGCAGGAAGGCAACACTGGTGCTGGAACCACTGGAAGGCAGCACTGGTACTAGAAATACTAAAGGACAGCCCTGCTACTGGAAATAGTAACAGGACAGCACTTCAGCTGGAAATACTGTAGGACAGCACTGCTACTGGGAATACTGGAAGGCAGCACTGATGCTAGAAATACTGGACGACAGCCCTTCTGCTGGAAACACAGGAAGGCGGCAGCACTACGGCTGGAAAGTCAGCAGGTGGAATTGGTGCCACACGAAGAAGGTGGAGGAGTCGTCCAAATTTTATTAAAACATGACACACAAGAGCAGAAATTTTTTGGAGCAAGACTATGCAAAAAAAATATCTAAAAGTGGGTATTCATAAGAATACCTAACGAGAAACCGAAAGTAATGATGGATTAGCCCAATTAATTAAAAACTGCTCTAAAGAACACATGGCTCAATGACTGTCATTTATCTGAGAAGGCTTTTAGTCTTCATGACCGCTAAATAATTACTCAGAGTCCGAGTCACTTCCGTCCGAGTCGATTGTGTCAAACCGAATTAACCAGCACGATAAAAAATCCGAATCGATAATTCAATTGACGAAATCGACCATCTCAACAAATTTGACAACACTGGCGTGACAAAATTGACGTCTGAGTGTATGACGAAATTGACATACATACATGTCGAGATTAACTCATATGACAAAATTTAGATGCTCGACAAAATTTACAAATGTGAGAAAACTGACGAATATTATGAAATTAACATATATGTGAGAAAATTGCCAAAATTGTCAAAATGAACATATATGACAAATTGACAAATTTGATTAAATTAGCAGATATGACAAAATTGACAAATTGGATAAAATTAACATGTATGACAAAATTGACAAGATTTACATATATGACAAAATTGACAAGAATCGATCATTCAATTGTCGAAAAAGAAATCCCACACTGGAGAGTGCACATCACAGGAACAACACAGGTGATGTCATCAAGGTAATCTTTTGCTAGATAACAGCCATGCTCTGAGGAAAATATCTACGTTATCGTCGACGATTTCACTTCACAGATAAGGCAACAGTGCGACTTCCTGCATCTTTTGTACAGGAAGACTGTGAAGAATTCCTGGCTTTTACATATAATGGTACATGATGTACAAGTGACATAGGTATTGTATCAGCAATACGTTTACAAGTAACATGTTGTGCGAGTAACATGTTGTGACAGCAACATGTTGTGCAAGTAATATGTTGTGCAAGTAACATATTGTGCAAGTAACATTTTGTGCAAGTAACATGTTGTGCAAGTAACATGTTCTGCATGTAACACGTTGTGCAAGTAACATGTTTTGAAAGTAACATGGGTATTGCACAAGTACGATAACGCTAAGTAAGGTACAGAGTGTGTTACACACACAGCTGATTTGAAGGAAAAAAGGTGATCGCAGAATACAGAAGGTGCGGCCTAGTGAAGCAAAGCACAGGTCAAACAAGAGGAGGCTGGCGTTGAGCAAGGGTACAGCTCAGGCTGAACAAGGCAAGGCTCAGGCTGAACAAGGCAAGGCTCAGGTTGAGCGGGGGCGCAGCGACATGTGACGTAACACGGAGTATCCACTGCTTGCGTCACCACGAGTGCGAGTGTGTGCGTGGCTGCCACGTGCGACCTTGCCCTACATCGCCGTTAGCGAGACCCATTATTTGCGGCATTGTGTGGCTCATCGGCAGCAGCTGCTGACCTTACGCTTTAATTCCATTTAGAAATATATGGCGTCGCGCATGCGCAATGTGCCTAACCTATCGCAGGGACTTCGAAGTGACATAGTCGCCGACCTTGTGCTTTCGTTCCATTAACAAGTACATATACGGCGCTGTGAACGCGAGATGTGTGAAGCTTATCGTCTCAGCTCTCAAAAACAGCTTGCTGACCTTAAGTTTGAATGCTATTATAAATATTCGATATCGCGCATGCGTCCTATATTCGACCCGAATTAAATGGTCTAGGTCGACTCTGGGGCCCTGGACTTAGACTGTTCAGCATTTTGAGTCGTCGGCTTGAGAAACTTGATCACAAGAGCAACGGCAGGCACTTGAAAAGGGGTGTGTATAAATTAATTAAATAATAATTAAATTAAAGCAAAATAATTAAAGCAAAATACTCAAATGAAGTTCATTGAAAATTTGCATCTTCTTGAACGGCTTAGATCAGAACTGTTCGAGCCTGAAGCAGAGAGAACGAGCGTGAATATCGTAGGATGTATACTTGATTAGTGTAGATTTTTGGAACTGACATTGCGTTTTTCACTACACAGAAGCTGAGGAAATTAGTGCCAGTCCCAAAACACGCGAGGACTCTCGCCCCAAGCGCAGAGTGCCGACACGCTCGAAGGCAAAATTTTTGTACATTGGCAGTATGAATTTTATGCGCCTGAAAGTGTTTATTGTGTCTGTGCAGGGTCATGACAGCGAGGTGCTTCAGAGGTACGTCATGATGTTGCCCCTCCATGGCACCGCTGCACGGTACGCTAAACTCCCGACTGCACCAACTCACAGAATATCCCATCACTGTTTTTTAAACGTCACATAATAGTTCAAGTGTGGCCGTGGCTTTATTCTTAACTTCGATTTGGAAATAGGTTTGTCGCATGGTTCGACTCGGCTGAAATTGCCCAGAAAGGAAGAGGGAAATGTTTTCTGTGAAAATGCAGTACTAAAAATGGTAGGAGACAAAAAGTAAAAAGTTTAAAAGGTTAGAAAAGGGAAAAGAGAGTAATGCAATATGTCAAAACAAGTAATAAAAAACTTGAGCTCGTGTGAACTTTTTTTGAATCAACTGCGCAATATGAGACAATCCTTTCAGGGGGGGATTTCGATTTAAAATTCAATATAGCTTTTGAGTATGATTTTGAATGGTGATCTCATCGAGATTTTAGGGATTCCTTCATCAAAAATAGTTTAATTCACTAGTTTGAACTGCAAAAATATACTGTAAATTAACTTCATCAGAACACAATACGCATTTGAAGTTCAACAAGAACGCCCCTTAAAAAATAACCCAACCTCACAGACTACGCATTAAGATTGGCGAGTGCAGCTACAGCCCAAACAAAAGCAAGATCTTGCAACACAACACGATCGCAACATCAGATCAACCTTAGCTCAACATTAAGTGTCTTGCTCTTGGGGTGACCCAAACAAAAGCATGTATTTGCAAGATAATGTAATCGCGACATGAGGAGCCCTCTGTACAGTCCAGCCCTTGCTGCAGTGTCCGGCAGAGAACATCGGAAGATGAGGTAACATCACCATAACGTCCCTCACCTGACTCGAATACAACGCGATGTTTCACAAGACCGAAGCTTGCTGCGTTAGTGTAAGGCTTTGAAACCTGGGCGCATGAAGTTCTCACCTGTGCTATGAGGTCGCCGCTGCTGCAGGCAGGTCGATATGAACTGTTGTATGCATGGGCAACGGTCAACAGCCTGTCAACGGGGCAACTGTCAACAGTCGGGGCATGATATTCTGCGACTGCATGTTAGAATCGCAGTTCCATTACAACATGCCATTGTGGGTGCGTTAATATACCGTGTGTTCTGTTTCGTGAAGAAGAAAGTTTTATTTGGTAATCACTATATCGTGAATGCAAAAAGCAATTATTCCATTGGGTAAGAATGATTTTTTGCATGCAGAAGGTATACATTTTAACGTCGCTTATGCACGGACAGTGTTCTTGTAGCAGTAAAGCATTTTAAGTATATTGAATTATTATCTGTATTGATATACCCCAAAACACATACTTCATCCTACCTCCATATTGTGCAACTGGCTAAATATTTGATTGCTGATATCTAAATTATACCATACTTACAGTATTTTAGACACATGAACATTCGTTGAATTATTTGGCATTTACGGGGGGAATAAATTGGTTTCCCACGTTTAATCTGACGACGCATGGCGCCCTGTGTCAGGTTTTTTAAAAATGTCATTAAACATAATTTAAAATATAATTTGAATCTCGGAATTCCGGTTCGGTGATGTCAAATGAACATTCACGTGACTCATTTTGAACATAAATGTGCATCAATCATATGCTGAAATTGGCCAAAAAAGATACGGTGAGGGTTTCAGAGAAGAATTGATGAAATTTCCTGAGCAGGCTTAATGAAGGTTCAACAGAAGTTTTATTGAAGGTTTCGGAGCAAGTTTTTTAAAAGTTTCGCAACAGGTTTTTCAAAGGTTTTGGACCGGGTTCAATGAATGTTTCGAAACAGGTTTAATGAAGGTTTCAGAGCAGGCTTACTTCATTAACACGTTGGCTCCGATTTTCCACACAGGTAAAATTACATGCCGACAAATATCTCTACTGTGAATTGAAAAATGAAGGATTTTGGTTCCACAAATTTGGTTACTCTATTAATTTTCTTTCTAATTAGAACTAGTTTATTCGATTGATGAACACAAATTTGAAGAAAACTGGAAAATTTGTATTTATACATGAAAGTGCTTTGGTTACATTAGGTTAGGTTAGACGATCGCGTGTACCATATATGACCCACTTCGGAATCAACGTGTTAAACCGGAAATTTTCTGCAACAAGTTTGGAGTGGTAGTGCACCAGTCGGGATCGAAAGATTCAGTACAAACTTTCGAGTAGATTTGATAATTAAGATCATTCACGCAGGCGGGTTCATAACACGATAAGCAATATCAGTTTCCGTAACATTTGGTGAATTCGTGAGTATAGGCCAGATTCAAGAGAGTGCGTCGGTGGGTCCAAAGGAACTCAAATGTGATAGTGAAATTAACTCATTTTCCAGGTGCATTTCATGGGAGCAGGTGACGTCAGAGCAGGGCCTGGTCAGAACCCATTGGTCGTATGGACGTAAGTCGGGATTGAAGAACTCCATTTACGCGAATAATTCACAGGATATTTATGAGCTGGATTGAAGAACTGGATTAATGTGTAATTGAATAATTTATGGGTCTAAGGAACTGGGTTGAAAAATCGGATTTACGTGTAATTGATTCATTTTTAAAAATGATGGACTGGATTGAACTCTAATAATTTACGGCCGAATTTACGTATAATTCGTCCGAGCGCGTGCAAAGAAATGAGAGTGTCCAGGAAAATAACT
Organism: Orchestia grillus; assembly: GCA_014899125.1. Taxonomy (NCBI): domain Eukaryota; kingdom Metazoa; phylum Arthropoda; class Malacostraca; order Amphipoda; family Talitridae; genus Orchestia; species Orchestia grillus. The sequence continues at coordinate 7,165 of VOMN01014653.1, forward strand.
GTGCTCTAAAACTGGACAGAAATACTACGGATGTTGACATAATAAAAATAACCACTTGAACAAAAGCAGCAGCAGCAGCACTTGTAAAGCAACTAGCGCAAGTAAAGTAATTAGCCCTAAAACTACTACCGCTATGACCTACTGCAACGGGGCAGCCGAGGTCAAATACTGGCAGAGTATTGACGGCGTCTGTGAGCCGGTATTGGCGATGTGTGTGAGTGTGTGTGGATGTTGGTGAGGTGTGTGATTGTGTGTGAGTATTGACGAGGTGTGGGATTATGTACGTGTATTGGCGAGGTGTGTGATTGTGTGTATTGGCGAGGTGTGTGAGTGTGTGTGGAGGTGGGTGAGGTGTGTAAGTGTGTGTGAGTATTGGCGAGGTGTGTGACTGTGTATGTGTATTGGCGAGGTGTGTGATTGTGTGTGAGTATTGGCAAGGTGTGTGAGTGTGTGTGGAGGTCGGTGAGGTGTGTGATTGTGTATGTGTATTGGCGAGGTGTGTAAGTGTGTGTGAGTATTGGCGAGGTGTGTGAGTGGGTGTACGGATGTTGGTGAGGCGTAGAATGTAGATTAATCAACTGCAGCAACTCGACAATGCAACAACAACACAACCGTTGCTAAGCAGCGGCGCAACGCACCAACACAAGCGTTGCTAAGCAGCAACACGACAATGCACCAACACAACCGTTGCTAAGCAGCAACACGACAATGCACCAACACAACCGTTGCTAAGCAAAACATGGAGCGTGCAACAAAGCCTTTACTACATCCCATTCCCCACATTGTGCTGAGGGCGTGCGTGGCATTACTCACGAATATTTCACGATTTATTTCCACTCTCACGCGCGCAGAATTTCTTTTTCTCCCGTTCAAGTCCGACGCGGTTGACAGCAATAGGTAGACGTCCATCATTGGAGGGTCATTTGTCAAGTTCAATGAGTGCCTACCTAGTTTGATGTGTGCCTACCTAGTTTGATGTGTACCAACCTAGTTTGAAGTGTACCTGCGTGAAGTTTGATGGGTACCTAAGTACAGTTTCATGGGTACCTGCGTGAAGTTTGATGGGTGCCTATGTACAGTTCGATATGAACCTACGTACAGTTTGGTGTGTCTATATTTATGTACAGCTCGATACGAACCTACGTACAGTTTGATGTGAACCTACGTACAGTTTGATAAGCGAGGGTTTCAGTTTCATATATGCACAGCTGTTGAGTTCAACATATACACGTGTGAAGCTTACTCGGTACACGTGTATAGTTTAACACGTACACAGGTATAGTTTAACATTTACACGTGTACAACTCAACATGTACATGTGTACAATTTAACACGTACACGTAAAGAGCTTAACATGTACATGCGTACAGTTTGAAAAATAAGTGTACATAGCTTGACATGCACATGTGTATTTTAATGAGTGCCGATGTACGTGTAATATTGTTCTTTAAATTCTAAGCAGAGCACGCCACGTTTCTCAGTAAGCACATATGCTTAAGTAAAATTCAAATCTGGAAAAATTACTAAATGTTAAATTAGCGACACTCTCGCCAGCCTGCTGCAATCCTCCCCTTTTTTTTGCCCGTAGCAATCCTCCCCTTTTTTTTGCCCGTAGCTATGCTCCCCTTTTGTTTGCCCGCTGCAATCCTCCCCTTTTGTTTGCCCGCTGCAATCCTTCCCTTTTGTTTGCCCGCTGCAATCCTCCCCTTTTGTTCGCCCGCTGCAATCCTCCCCCTTTGTTTGCCCGCTACAATCTGCCACAAGGAACGAAAGACGTGTGAACTTTCAAATCATAACCCACGAGGTTGATGAAGATCATATATTGCAACATAAATTAATATCCGTGAACAAAAATAATGCTACAATGCTCCAGCTAGGGTCATAGAACTATTACAATAATGGCATGCATTCATCATGAGCAAGCGGCTTTCCTTCGCGCGACATCCTTTTTTGCAATTATTAAAACACCTAAAAAATGCATTCTTTACGAGCGCACAATGCTAATGTACGTTTTCCACGTACACTTCTCGAAAAATACTACCTGAAAACGATTGGAGGCCTTTTTAAGTTGCTCCCTTCATTTCTGAATACAAAGAATTATCTGATTAAAGAAGGAGGAGGTTGCGTTTGGGGAAGGTTTTATTCACGAGTGTAGACCACAGGGGGGAAAAATAATCATGATGCTTCCGACTACACTTACATCATCAGAGTACAACCTCACACGTGATTCGAGGAGCTTCATCATACTTAGATCATAAAAGAAGACAAACTCGACCGCGCGATCACTGTTCTACTCCGTAATGATACCGTCACCGCTTGCATTTAAGAAGCCACCAAGGCCTGAGTGCTGCGATAAGGTATCGTGTAAATGACGTTCGCAGAAACCGTTTCGCAGTTGTCGCCTTATCGAGGGGAGTGTCATTTCTCTAGAAATAAGTCAGTCGCGCCAATCTTCACTTCGCACGGCTGCCTTTGCGCCCCCGTGCTGACGTCACAGCCGAGACGCGCGTCAGCTTCTTTCATCGTGATTGAGAAGAGAATTCAAATTGATCGGAAGTGCCGGGTCACGAGCTCGCTCTACATTCATGGAAATAAGTTTGCATAAGCCGTGACAACTGAAACAGATCCATACAAAATTCAACGTTAAGCCAACAGACCCGAAAGCATCGCACAATCAACAAGTGTAACTGCAGTTAAATTTGTGATCAACAGGTGTAACTGCAATAACACTTGTGATTGTGAAGGAAGTGGATCAATGATATAACTGTGTAGCCTTTATACAAAAGCTATTTTAAACGCATAAAATTCAAAACGGATGTGGGCAACGAACTTTTGCACCGTTAATAAAATGAAGAATCAAACTAATAACAAAAAAACATTTTCAAGGAAAAAAACTTTCACATTTATATAGTTGCGACTGCGTATCCTGGACATCGTTCAGTTTCTTTATGATTGAGTTCGTATGTTGCAGATAGCGCTTAACATTTTTACAGTCGGGTTTATATCTCCCTAATTTTGGTCAACATTTTTATGGTCGGGTTTGTATGCGGAACATCGGCCAACATTATTTCGGAGCGGTGCTTGTTTTAAACGCATGTCTGTTACGCATGTCTGTTGGGAGATTGTACAAATTCATGGAGAACAGCGAGAACACCGGTCCACACTTGGAGAGCAACGCGATGGCCAATCACTTCGAGAGCAGCGCGATGGCCAATCACTTCGAGAGCAACGCGATGGCCAATCACTTCGAGAGCAACGCGATGGTCAATAACTTGGGAAGGAATTTCAGCACCGATACATAATAAAAAATTTCCCTAATTGAACATTTTTACCACCTCGAGAGTCGTTACGAGCATCACAAATATAGAGTAAAAAACACTAATTGTAGTACATTTAAACTCGAGTAATTAAGCCATGGAAAAGTGACTGTTTATAAAAAGATTCATTTCTTCCCGCAACCAAAAATCTATAATAATTAATACATTATAGCGAGGGCCTTCACCGAGAAGTGTGTAACCTCGCGTTACGAAAGACTCATTTTTTCTGATGCCTCGCTGGCACAAATCGGGCGAAGCAGAACAAGTCCTGTAGAGAAAATTAGCCCAGACCTGAGCAATAAGCGCATATGGAATGAGAGAGACGAATTCGGGAGATTATGAGCAACAATACGTTCAAGGAAAGGCAAATATGGCCAAAGGGGTCTAGGAAACAGCTGAGCATCTACGATAGTGCCTCGTGGGAGCCGATATGTGCCGTGTGAGAAGCACGTGTGCACGTGGGTGTCATGAAGCACATGTGACCTTCGACGGTACAGAACAATCAAGTTATGAGAACAATCAACAATCAACAATCATGTACTACCGAGGGGTTCTCGGTAGCACATGCTATTATCGATGTAAATAATTTAAAATAAAAATTAACCGGGCAGCTAAGCGAAAAAATTAAATTATATGTTCTTAAGGACATCTGAATGATGATTCCTCAACTCTCTTAAATTATTCATGGAGAATCAGTCCAAAATGTCTACAGACGCCATTCGAGAAGGTCCAATTTGCCATCGTTTCCGACCGTCAGTTTTGGGTCCAGCGGAAACACCCACACCGAATATCTTGGAATTGATGTACAAGAAATCACAATTTCTCCGCACTTCGGAAATTATTCAATCGAGTTCTGGGTTACCCTTCCACGAAGTGAACGGCAACGAGAGGTAACGAAAGGTAACAAGGGGTAACGCAGGGTAACCTTTACCCTGAGCTACGATCGGTTCTCACCTCACTAATCGTGGGAATCTCAGCGTCTGCGCACAGGCACTCCACAAATTCATGTAAAAGAACTCATTTCTTTGAAGGACTTCGATACTTACCCAGTATTCATACCCAAGATCTCAATTCAAATTCCACGAAAACTTTCAGCGTGGGGCTAAAGACCAACCAATCAAAATGCCATTAAAAAAACACACCACCAAACAAAAATTTCAATAAAAAACCGAGGGAGTTTCAGGTAAAATCTCACCTGTTGACGTCGGTGAAAACAAATTTCCTAAGTTTGAGATCCCGCAGGACGAGGCCTACGCCGTGGCAGCGGTCCACGACCCCTGCAACTTGACTGAAGAGTCTCTGCGCCTCGACTTCTCGTATTCTCTTCCTGCTGCGCACATAAGAATGGAGGTCTCCGAAGTGTGGAGCGATGACTAGCCAGGACAAGCTGTCGCTGCCTTCGATTAATTCCAAGGGGGGTCGAATGCCCTCCGCTTCGCCCAGGAGGGAGTGCTGGGCACACACCTCCTTCGCCGTGCGGGTCGGCAGGCACTGCAACGAGGGAAACGAAAGGGCGTTAAATAGAGTTACCACGTTGAATACAGACTTCGAATAATAAGCGAGTGTTGAAAAATGAGCGAGTGTTAAACAGAGATACGAGTTAAACAAAGACATACGTTAAAAAGAGACGTTGAAAAGAGAGACGCTTTAAATAGAGGCAAACGTTGAAAAGAGACACGCGTTAAATAGGAAGACCGCAGTTGATGAAGATACTGGGCAAAATGTTAGGCCCAAAATTCATTCTATACCGAAATTTCACCTAAGTAGGGGGGGGAAATACTTTTATGTAGAGACTAATTCAAAAATTAGACTATAAAATTAAACTACAGGAAATAATGAAATAAAGGAGCAAGGGCGCACTAAGCAAAGGACACTCAACATTACGCCGAATTAGCTCTCGGTTTCCAAAAGCAACCCTGACCAGCGCTAGTCTTCTGAAAGACAAGTTAACTAAATTTCGACGGGCATGGAAACTGAGCACGTAGTTCAACTGTTGGCAAACGTAGTTCAAACCTACGACTACATCTCCAGCGAACACAGGACACACAGATAATATTGGAGGCAGATCGTGGCGCGTAAAAAGTTACTGAAGCCGATAAACCAAAGTTTGCTGAGGTAGCGGAGGCACAACTTGATGACAGGGTCACTTAATTTTTGAGATGAGAGCTTACTTATATCTTTGCGGTAAAAGTGTGAAAGCATAATTGCACAAACGAAAGCTAGAATGAAGTGGAAACGGTAACCGCCTCACTTAAGTATGAAATTACTTCGTCCTATGTCTCTCATACATTGAAGATTTCCATCCCGAGAAATAATTCCTTCATGAGAATCCGAATTCATTAGCTCACTGGGTTAAATTACTTCATCCTATGTATTCCATGTACATAAAATTTAAAGTATAGTAACAACCACTTTCTGCAAATCTTAATTTGTTAACCTCACCTTAACAATTAGCGAAGTCCTGGATGGTAGATGAACGGCTTCAGAAGTAGACGAGTCTAGGGATCGATTAATTAGGTATCGATTAGCCAGTAGATAAGGCTGTAGGGAGCACTGGGGCCTAGATCCCCCCACCTGGGGCATAGAAGGGGGACCTGAGGTGTCCGGAGATGTGGGAGTGGTGGGTGTAGGTGGGCAGCTGCCGCTGCTGGCATGTATCAGTGCAGAGTTAAATATGACCCCACCGGGCACGGCCCGAACGGAGTCGTCTTTGTCCGCTCTCGTAAAACCGAGGGGCAGGATTTCTAAAGTGGGTTTGAGTCTCGGCGGGGGAGGAAGCCCCAAGCCATCGGGGGTTGGGGAGAGAAGTAAAGGGGGAGGAGGGGAAGCGGTCGTGTATTCCTGCACTTGGGTCCTCATCTTCACGCACAGCTGCCCAGATAAAAAAACGCATATAGTGTTCAGGTCATCAGGCCACAGAAATGCGACGCGTATATTGTATTTTGAAAAAAATAAGAATAGAGGTGGCACAGAAGTTATCTCGGAATTTCAACCGCATGCGTGGAAGTGAAGCGTGAAAAAGTATATATTTTTTATACCGTAAAAGGCATCAATGAATTGACGTACTCTCAAAAAATAAAGCAAAAAAAAAGTGAAAAAGCGGGTGATATTCAATCTATTTCGTGAATGTGATAGTAATTACATAATTATTCATCAATTCATTATCATTTGGGGGCGAATGTAATGCGTGTGTGTGTGCGGAGGGGGGGGATGTAATTCATGTACATAGTACATAAAGTACTCGCATGAGAGCGGCAAAGGAGAACGAAGGCCTGGAAATACTAAGCGATGACTAGAGGAGAGGCCGGGGACTGAAAATAGTGTTACGAAAGAAAGCTAACAAGCGATGTCTTTTGTTCTTTTAACGATACTCTGGCTTCTGGAATACGTATAACAAAACGAGAACAAAAGAAGGACGTCAGGGGAACAATCTATGCAACAAATGAATTGGATCTTATTCAAGTAATTACTTTGACCTTGACTTCGACCTTTTCCCGTATCGTTTATTGTAATTTGTTTCTGAGCGCGCTCTTGTCGACGGTACTTGAGACTTTTTCCTAAGGAATAACTCAAGCTGGATAAATGAATCTCATATACGAGGAAAAACTCCACCCCCTGCTGGGATAATATGTTTCATAAATCAAGTGAAACTTTCCCCCTTTTGGGATAATATATTTCATTTATCAGGGAAAACTTCGCCCCTGTTGGGATAAAGTAGAATGACTGGAAGTAGATTAACGAAAATTACTCTACTTAGATCGTCACGTATGAATAGGAATTAAACTTACATGATTGTCACATTAGCGGGTGAAACTATCGACAGTATTCAGAAAAAGTCGAGATGGCAATCAGTCAAAAGATTCACACTTATTAGCAATCAGTAAAATTACTCGTAACTATCAGTATTCATGATATCGTAACATTTAGAATTATATAATCCTGTCTAGGAGCAACCAGAAGGAAACTCAAAAATTCAATTAAAAATAAACTGTTGAATTCGTGTGTATGCATCAGCCACGTTCACTTTCGCGACAAACATTCAACATCGCTGTTCCAGCTTATATTACTGCTCCTGAACCAGCACACACGTGAATGTTTCGTGAATGGTTATTCCTTGATTTGAAGCCGCTAGCGTGGAAGGGTGAAATTCGTCACAATTTCTTAGTCCATCTCTTTCATTAATTTACAATATTCTTCAAGCACTTACTCTTACAAAATGCAAACAAACGACAGTTTGCAAACACGGACGTGTACCATAACTAAATTCGAATCAAATTTAATAAGATATCTAAACTTTTCCAGGCAGCCAGACGATGGCTGGTGAAGAATTACAGATTTCTCTATTTCTAGCAAAAATGATTTTCTCCTACAGCACCGACTTCTTGATGACCAGCTTCACAGGACAACAGCTGAGCGGGCAAAATTAGACAGGACGAGTTTTCAATGGGGAAATCATCTACGCAGAAACATTCATACTGATTTATATATGCAGGACATACATGCTAATATATGCATGCAGGACATACATACTAGTATAAGTATGCAGGACATACATATGTATGTGTGCAAGACATACATACTAATGTGTGTAAGCATGAAATACATGCATTTAAATTTGCAGCGGGAGGATAAACAGTAGCTGCAGCGACATAGTGCCGATGAACCCGAAATTTCTGTGTCTCTTTAACTTGGCAACTATAGTTTGGGAAGCTGGTAGACCTTTAAAGTCTTCCTCGCTGTAGCTCAAGCCCCTAAACCTAAATTCTGCCACAGCACATGTTGTTAAATTACCGCACTGCTACAACTAATGTCACTAAATTTGATTCATCTGGCCCAGCTCATGTGACTAGATTTGACTTCTGCTCCAGTTCGTGTTACAAAATTAAAGTCCACCGGCAGCAATTGACTTTAAATTTAACGCCGCGTCTACGGCAGCTCATGTCTCTAAATTTAAGTCCTGCCACAGCTCATGCTACTAAATTTAAAGGGCATCCCTCCACTGACTCGGCGGCCAGTGACCGCAGTCTAAATCGAAGGCAGAAGCCCACGCCGGTCAGACCGACGAACGAACACTGCAGCACTAGGACGGGTGGGTCGCGACTTTAATACTACAGTACAATAAAGGATGAGTCAAAACGACCGGTATCAAAATTTAGATCACTACAACCAGATCCACTTAAGTTGATTTTTAATAGCTTAGAATGTTTTATTCCAATTATAATTCCTACATTCAGAAATAATACGTTAGTTATTTACAGATGCAATAATTCCTTTATGCTATTTTGGCGATTTGGATCAAACCAATTCTTACATTGACACAGCTGTCATTCTAGTGTTAAAGCAATATTGCGAATCCTTCCCGTGTTAAACTGCACGTGTGACATTTGTGCGGATAGAAGCCGTGATGTTCAACAGCCATCATACTGTACGTTTTAAAGACCAGCCTTTAAAGTAGAGATCAAAGTATACATATCAGAACCATTTTGGTCGGTGCTTTGAATTTAGAAGCATTAATGAAACTTCATTGAAACCTTTCAATCCTGAAAAATATAGTACAGCTATGCACGCATTATTATTGAAGTTATTTCATACTTTCATGAAATGTTCAAAACAAAATTCCCTCCCAATAATAATAAAGCTATTGTTTGAAAAAATCCTGTTTTCACTGAGCTTATGAAAAGTCGCTCTTGGGAGCACGTGTGAACACCTGTGAGTTTCATGGGAATGCGTAGTGCTTGAAGGAAGATCTCATTCAAAGCAACGAACAAAATTTCGTCTTTGAATACAGCAGACGCTCGCACCAACGGACTAAATGGGCCGAGGAGCGATACGTTAATGCTCGACCTGAAAGCAACACATCGCGATGTTTTGAAAATTTTGGAACATTTATCAGCCCAACAAGTGTTCTAACTCAAATACACGTGTTCATGATCTAAGATCGACCCAGTTTGACATATTTAGATATCTCAGTTGTTCCACTGCATACACAAAGTACGTCGGTTGGACCGAGGCCCGTAGATGCGAGCGCCAACAGCACGTGAAATTCGTGCTTCGGAGGCCCACGACTTCGCGACCCTCGAGTCTGTCATTAACATGCAGTCGCATTATCGCTGAGGCAAAATTATTCATTTATCGGCGCCTAACCCTAAGGGAGCACGATACTAAGTTTCCGCATTTTCAGTTTATTACTTCGAGGCTACACATGACAAATGCTATTTTAGCTGTGCATTTGCCTTCCATTTAAATAAATAGTGCTAATCATCGTGTCCTTTTACTTTTTCAAAAATGGGTTGGTCAGACCCCACGAATATTGGGAGGGGATATCGAACAACGAATGCCTCCTAAGTTTGGTAAGAATTCTTCAAGCAGAATTTTCGAATTGTGAAATTGATATCAGAGTGAAATTCTATTGAACCTTTAACGCGGCGCGTTCCTAATGCGATGCCCTAAGCAAGTCATTTTACGCGTACTACGTGTTCGTCCAAACGCCGTCTACCGACAGAAAATATTCTCTTACTGATTTTGCTTCACACCTAACTCACTTCACTCACTGGAGGCTCACTTACTGATGCGCCCTGAGGGGAAAATGTGAATAATAGAAAAGAATGTTAGTCAATGGGAAAATAATTTGGGCAGCGAAGGGGCAGCGAGTCTAACGAGGGGCGCTGCATGCGGGTTGCCCCACAGCGAGCTCGTTAAATCTGGAAGGACCGATGGGTCAAAATGACTCATTTCGATATCTCAACTCACCATAACCAGCCCCGATAAAGTTTGTTCTAAATGCGTTGGAATATATTATTCCCATTCGAATTCATTCATGCCGCAGGGAAACACCCGATTTTTGACGGAATGAAACGCTTTTGATTCCATTAAGGCCATTTGGACCCACGCGTCCTATTAGCGTCGGGTAACGTGCGTTAACATCGTTCATCGGCATCGATTGGTTTTGCCTAAAAATGAAATAGGGTCCGAACTGTGCGAACGATCTCAAACGTCGTCGGAAGAGAAAATTGAGGTATGATGTACCCTTAGGAAAGCAAGAGAACCGCACCAGTAATTTGGGGAAAATAACTCAAAGCGTAGCACTTACTTGTAGTAATATTGAAGAAAAAGGTTTCCGAAAGAGTTACAGGAATGCCTTGATAAACTATTTGGAAAATAGCACAATATTCTTTTCACAGTTCATCGAGTGAACAAATTTTAAGAGCCTCTTTCACTAACACCACGGCATTGATAGATAAAACACAAACATACACCGCTCACTGCACCACTAGCTGGGTAGATGGAACTTTTCGACACAACCTACCACGACCACAGCTCATGCACGACTGAAAGTGTTGTGGTCGCCGTCTCGCAGCGACTCCCCCACTGCCCGGTTGGCGACGGACTTGTCCGGAAAACAGACTTTTGCGGACAGTGCACAGAGAGGGAGCGATGGAAAGCTTCCTTGACCGACTATTGTGCTTTTGTGTGCGCCAGGAAGCGAATAAAAATAGAACGAAATGTTTTCCATGACCATGAATTAGTTTTCTGCGAGACGTACGACTTTAAAAGAGTCTACTGATTGAAGCAAAAAGGGTTAAAGAAAGAAAAACTTTATTGAGTCCAATATGAGAGCATAAATTTCTTTTTTATTGATGGACATCTGTTTATCAACACATATTTGTGGAAAAAAAACGTTTGTTAATAATGCTGTTAATAATAATAATTAAATATTGAAAGTTAAATAATTTGAATGCACTGATGTGAGTTGGCTTTAAGTATTCGCTAATAAGCTTTCGAGGAGCTGTCAGTATCGATCAAAAATTTCCCTGAGTGGTAAAAGGAAGAACAGAGTCGAGGTAAACAAATGAGTACCAAAAAAAATTATTTAAAATAGACGGAAGTAATTGAAATACCGTGGCTTTATTCAGTAAACAGGACATCAGAAGTTATGAATGTATCAACAAATTGTTTTTCATGTGTCATTGATAATGGGAATTGTTGCAAATAGTGCGTAGATTACGTACAAAGTGAATAATTACATGAGTTGTTACTGTGTCTGTAGCTTGGCATTATTCATGTACTGTTTTCAGAGACGCACTCGACGCAATTCTGAGCTGTAAAATGTGAAATATTTCCGCGGCAGCTTAACAATGCACAAGATATATTTTCGATTCGTATTCACATAACCACAATCTCAGTTAGAAACCCCAATCAGCCTGCACTCTGTACGATCTGATTTCGTCTATTAATCGTAAATAATTTCGATGGAGCGTTGAATTTTGCGACGTGGAGCCTGACGTCTGGTGGCGTTCTAGAAGCTATTCAAGGTCGCACCGATCTGTGGAGAATCGACGCTCGTCCTAAAAATAGGGTAGGAGAGTCTGCTTGGTTTGACAAGCAGATGTAAGGTCTTACAATAACTTTGTGTTGTTAGTGCTCATGTCGGATTACTCGGTAAGAGAATATCGCACGCGGGGCTTCTGAGCTATTTCTAATCAATATTGCGACACAGCTACAGTTCGGATAACTTATCATGGAATTATGAATCTACCTCGAGACTTTCTAGATGGTTGTAGACTGAACAACAATTCGCAATGCACAAACTGCACACCATGCTGCACACCAGGCTGTACACAAGGCTGCGCACCAGGCTGGAGTTGCAGTGTGTACAGTGTGCGGTGAATGAGTTAATTCAGCATTCGTGGACTCAACATGACTGTGGACTGCGACGTAGATATTTTCAACACATTGAGCACTATCGTACATAACATAACATTTATTGATATGGCCTAACGTTGTAGTGACATACGAGTCGTAAGGGTAATTTATAAAGCGAAATTAATTTCTTCATTAAAAAAATCATCGTGGATCATGAAAAATAGAACGAATTGCAAGCAGAAGAAGAATAAGCTGACTATCCCCTGTGTTTTGTTGAGAACTTATTTTGAAAGACAAAAATCAACTTTAGGCTGTAAAATACTGCTAATGAATTGATAAGGAAACAATAATGTGAATGGTATCATAAGTTTTTCACGACATTCATTATTCATCTCGGTCGCGGATCATGCGTACGTCAAAAAAACAAAACCCAAACACTTGCTCTCACAGGCACATGATCTCTTCACACACAGACAGCGTCCCGTTAAAAAAAAATAATAATAAACATCGACGTACACGTATGTATTAGTACATGACGCTGAGAGAGAAAAACATTTGTTTTTTGAAGACCCGTGAAACCTAGTGCATGTTATTCAAATGAAAAGACCACATGATTGAGAGAGCAAAAGTGAATGAAGCACAAGTGTAGGAAAATGGCACTAAGGAATGCAGGGACAGGTGTGGGCACAGCTGACAGCTTGGTTTTAATCATCATCTGCTGCTTATGTACTTAAAGTGTCCGATATGTCCGGTATAGCCTCAATACTCGTAGCTGATACGTAAATATATGCCTTATATGCCAAATACATCTAGCATAGCCTGAAAACCTACAACTGATGTGTATGACGTGTTTGATACATGGCCTTATTAGCCTAACATGTATATTGTGTCTGTCTAGTATGGTGGTCATGACACCTACCGTTAATGTGTCTTATACAAGTAGACGCGCCACGCCGAAAATGGAGGGACAAATGATCTTAATTTCCCAAAATGTCCTCTCATTTATGGTAACCTTGACATGAAATAATGTTATTTTCAGCATCACTGATACGGACTGCCTTCTCAGACCGTCTCGCTATTAGTTTAGGAATACGGACTTGGGAATTTCCTCATATCTAAATCTTAGAAAGCGTGGCAGAGAAACGGACGGACGGACGGAAAAACCAAACAACCAAGCAGCACTGGGCTATTGTTATGGAGTGAGATAAAGTCTGATGATATTATGTCTAGTATATAGCACAATAATATGACAAACCTGGCTCGTAATTTTATTATGTCTTATAAGGCTCGTATGTCTAATAGTTTAATATTTTGTTTTATACGTCTAATATACCTAAAGCGTGTAATATTTTTAGCATATTTATTATATCTAAAATGCTTCCCAATAAAATTATTATTGTATCTACTATTTCAAATACGTCTCACATGTCTCATATTCATATGTTTCGTATGTTAAACATGTCTTATGGGTCTATTGTGTCTAATAGATTTCATATCTCATAAGTCTTATGTGTCCAAAATCAGGTCCAATAATGTGCTTAGTTTGTCCAACATGTTGTCTACCAGCACTGGGTGGCAAAAAAGTCACTCTCCATTTTCAAAATTTATTACACAACTATTAGAACAAGAAAACTGTATTACGACGGAAATGAAAGAAAAATCTTGAAGTTTCATTCTGTAGGAACGTTACTGATTTGAAGCATATATTTTAATCCAAAATTACACAATTATCATATCTCAAAAATGCCAAAATACAGCAAGGACCAACGAGCAAAGATGTTGGAAAGTTATTTCTCTCGCAATGGATCGTTAGTTGTAGTACAGAGTGACTTCGTAAGATCATTTAATCTACAAAGGCCTTCTAAACATTGCATTATGGCAATGATTTCAAGATTCAGAGATTTCGGCTCAACAGCGGACAAAGAACGTTCTAGCACACCGAGATCGGTACCAAATGCATACGTAGTTCAATGTTTGATTGAGTGCTTCAACAGATTTAAAAAGGTTGGCTAGACAACGTTGCATGCAGATAGGAGTTTCACAAAGATCATTACAACACATTCTAACAAAAGATTTAAAACTGTTTTCATACAAAATTCAAGTAACACAGTTGTTAAAGTTTGCAGACCATCACCAAAGAAAGGGCTTAGCACGTGGACTTCTACGGTGGACGAATGATGAGACTTTTACCTCACACCTAATCATGTCTGAAAAGGCCTATTTCCATATCAGTGGGCATGTTAATAAACAAAACTGCGCGGTTCTGGTATGATGAAGCCCCTAGGATAATCCATGAGCAAACTCTTCATACACAGAAGGTCACCGTCTGGTGTGGCATAACGACTGCAAAAATCATTGGTCGATATCAACAGCAATGGAATTCTATATTATTATTACATTATTTTAACCTGATATTGCAGTGTCTAAAGCAATCTGGAGAGTAAAATGCCAGTTAAGTTTTCTAACATCCACATTGAAAGGCAACCTGGAAAACATTGTCTTTTAAAAAATAGAGATGGCTGTTTTAATACAGTTAGTGTATTGATAACAGTCGACGTTATAGTCGGAGCATGCATGTCCCGATGCCAGAGCGTCTTCACACGAAACAAACCCCTCCAGCTTCGTACATATGTTCTCACTAAGCAAACTCGACGAACACGGTGAGTTATTACATACTATCCCAAACAACCACTAAAAAACTAACCTATGTATCTACTGTATGTATATTATTTGTAAATGAGCGAAACCGCGTGAACAGTCGCTCAGTTGAAATGAAACAACTATTGATGCTTCTGGCAATCTTTCTTAGTATTTCAGCCAAAAAAGCTGGTTTTTATTCTCTCGTCGCGAGAAATGTACGATTTTCAAGGTAATTGTCATGTTGCAGGCAGCCGTTTTCCTCCCCAAACCTTGACCGTGAGACACTCACACTACAGCGCCACCATTACGCAATCTCCGCTCGGTGTTGCGACAGGCTGCCGTGTCCCAGCGGTCCACTGCACCTGTTCCTCGTGTGAACCACGAAAGAACCAGTCTATTTTAAAAAGAACCAGTTTATTTTAAAAATAACCAGTCTATTTTAAAATGAACGAAACAGTACCTGAACACTGGTCTGGGTCTTGTGCACAAGCGTCCATGTTCGTGCTGGATTTGAAGGAAAATGTTTAAGATTCAAAAGGATTATTTGTAACGTCTTTTTAGGTATGAGAGGGATACTGATAGGGATTTCTCTTCCAAGCCTCTAAGGACATGTACGTATGTACGTGTGTATATACCACGTATCAGGATGTGTTTGGCTCTAAAAACGCGTTGATGCAGATTGAACCCGATGTATAGATTCACACAAAATCATCACTGCACTATCATCATGTCTCATTTAAAATCATTTTTATATATCTACTAAAACAAAGAGTCTTATTTTCTAGATGTACGAACCTCTTCCAAGAGTGCCTAGTCATGAGTGTTGATGCGTTGATTTCGTAATGACATGTAATGACCACGTACACATCTATGTACATATACCGTTCTATACATTTCCAATAGACATAAAGAAATAAACATGCATTCCATGTACAGATTATAACAACGGCTTTCTCCTCCTTCAATATCACATCACACGAAAGCCTATGAACGAGTACTGAAATCCACATTGGAATTAGGGAAATATATTTGAAATGTTTTTTTCTCATGCGCTTGTAGAAATGGATCTCATGCATTGAAAAATAAAAATAAACTTTACATGCCAAAGTAGCCAATGACGATTTCAAGTAATACAAATTCTCGAGCACCTTTTCTGCTTGAGATCATCTTCTTTTGCGTAAAAATCGACCAGTTATTTACCGTGCCTTGCACCTCAAACGAGACAAAGCTAACGCTTTCGCTGGCCCATGCCTCACAAGTGCGTCTTGGTATTTTGTTACTTTCACTTTAACTGATACAAACTCTGAGTTACATTTAATGCTATCATGAGCTCTTGCCATAAACGCATGTGTACGTGCATTTCTAATAGTAATTTATATATAGTCGTATAGTCTAATAGTCGTTAAGTAATTATGCATGTGTAAGTAAATTATGTAAGCCCTTCCACTTTGTAGAACCACCACATTGAGAAGTATTGCAATTCAGCTACTCATTGATGAAACCTATTAGGGTGACTTGGAACAACGAAACTAACTTCCATTGGTGGCAGGGAATGTGTGTTCATACGAGTGTCCCGTGTCTGAGAAGCGCATTGCCGTATCTACGAATAGAGAGAATCTTGAATATATTTATGCTTGCGTCAAGATTTTGCTCATCGCGCCAGTAATTCTCAAGTGACAGTTTGGAGAGATTTTGCAACCTTGGACGTATTTACGGAGTTACAGAATATGCTGCGATGACCTTAAAAAATATAAAAAAGTGAAACTTTGGCGTTGAGTGTGCATAACTTTTCCATGAGTACAACCAATGCCTACCACGTATATAGGAGGCAATGGTGAAACTCGTTAATGTTTACGCATCGGAAAATATCCTCGCCGTGAAACTGTTACAAGGAGAGGAAGTGGCGGGGGTGAGGAGCGGGGGGGGTGAGGGGTAGAGGAAACGATCTGGGGTGAGGGAAGGTGAGAGGAAGAGGTAAAGAAAAGGGAAGGGAAAATATAATCCACTAAGCAAAATTTCATGGAAGAGTGTTGGGAAATTAAATAAAAGAGCTCCATATATGCACGTACGATCAACCAGGAAATTGCCTTTTTATTCACTTCATCCGTCGTGAAGATCATCTGAAATTCCTCAAAAAGGGTTACAAGGATGCTCAAGTGATCTGGAAATTGGAACCTTGCTGTTTTGCCGCTTCCGTTAGCTCTGCTGCAAGATTTTCTCCGCGTTGAAAACGACATCGGTGCAACTTGAGCGACAACCGTAGCCGCTGAACCTCACTTGTCTTCCTCAGCAACATTAATTTCTTCTCGAATTTCATAAACGTGATTCAAAAGTACTCAACTGTGATACCTGAAGGCACGTTTTCTCAACGCAATTTCTCTATGAAAGCTCACTCTGAGAGACGACTCGTCTCATTTCACTAAAAATATTACTACTTCTGACCATAAAGCTGTAAAATAGTGTACCTAAATCGGCAAGACAGTTCACCATGGATCGTCGGTTTTTGCAACCTTTGAGAACGATTCAATTAAAAAAAACCATACATGGGATCTTGAATTAACCTTGTGGTTTGACCATGGCAGTGCATCCGCCTTCGAGTCTGGCTACGATGAAGGAAAATTCTCCTAAGGGCGCGGGAAAATGTGCCTGAAGATCTTCTTGCGGTTGCCGGGCGTGTGCTGGTCAGATACGCAGCATTTTTGTTGTATATTTTAAGTCAGAGTGAGTGCTCGACGCGCTGAGTGCACTAAAGATTGCTTATTTGGAGAACATTTGTGAATATCAAACACACTGTGCTGATAGCAGCAGATACTAGGCAAAATCATGAATGATTAAGAATATTTACTACAAAACGTTTATTTCTCTACTAATATTTATTTGGGCACTGTTGCTACTGCTAATGCTGCTTTTATTACTGCTGATGCCATTAATACCACCATTAACAAGAACAATAATGAACATGCATCAATTTCCTTATCAACAATAGGACAACTGTTCGAAGCAATTCCGTGGAGTAATGTTATTGAGATTATAACTTCAATTTATAGTTCAAGGGAAGATCTTGAGGCTTTTGTCTGCGTAATTTTGGAGGCAGGCGTACTTGTTTCAGTGAATTTTCATGTGAAGTAAATACTTCAACATTTATATAACGCTTATTTCTTTTCCAAATGGCCAAGAAACCACACAATTTTTTTTAAACTAGCGTAACCGCAAAGAATAAATGCTGGATTTGGTCGTTCGTAAATGTCCCTCAGCGCAGACTGATGTAATGGGTCAAATAAAACTCGATGCTTGCGTATGTGAACCTCTCAATTTGATACAAAAAATCCTTGATGTTTGGGGTGCATTGCCGCCACGTTTGGTCATGTTTTATTTTTGTTTAGATGAGTGCCCTCATTTTATGCGCGGACGGTGACTTTTTGCCAAAGCCGGAAAATCTGAAGCCGCCTTGCTAGAGAATAATATGTAGCAACTGATACGGAAACTGTGTAAAACGCCCAGCGTTGGAACTCAGCGCCATTTTTTGGCGATCTCATGTGCTTCTATCGACCCTCCCATGACTTGTTCTTTTGTTGGTTATCAGACGCTCATATGTATATATCTGCCTCACCTTGTGATACTGTGTTACGTATTTCCTGGCCTATGTAATATTGCCAGCTTTACTTGAAATTCGTATTTTGTACATCACTACCCCGTCTTACCTAACGCTTCTTGCTTGACCAACCACCGTCTGTCTCACGTCTTATTACATGTTTTTCCTAACATAACTTTTCTCTTACGGGTGATGGCAGTGCCTTTTCAAAATTAGGACGCTGTCATGCATGGTGCCAAATATCTTAATACCCGACAAAAATATTTCCATCAGTTAATGAATTACTGATTAATTAGTTTTTAAAGTTTATCGACGGTTACTCAGTAAATACCCTACATGGCATTGCAATTAAATTGGTACAGTTTGTCTCATGATAAAATTGATGTGACAAAATAACTTCACCATGGACGTTCGGATATACCATACTACATAGCCACACCCATATGGCCATACCCACACAGCCACACCCACACAGCCATAACCAAACTGTCATATCCACACAGCCTCACTTACACTGCCATACCCACACTGCCATACTCACGCAACTATACCCACACTGCCATATCCACACATCCACACCCACACAGTCATACCCACACAACCATACCCACACAGCCATACCCACACAACAATACCCACGCAGCCATACCTACACAGCCATACCCACACAGCCACACCCACACAGTCATACCCACACAACCATACCCACACTGCCATATCCACACTGCCATACCCACACTGCCATACTCACACTGCCATTCCGACACTGCCATACGCACGCAACTATACCCATACTGCCATACCCACACTGCCATACTCACACAACTATACCCACACTGTCATACCCACACTGCCATACCCGCACTGCCATACCCACACTGCCATACCCACACAGCCATACCCGCACTGCTATACCCACGCGTCCGGAGAAGCGTCCGCGTGCCCGGAAATGCCGGATTCAGCGGATGGCGTCAAACACCGGAAAGAAGCCGTCAGCTGATCGGCGCGACGGCCGCCATTGCGCCAAAGTCAGTGCCCTGCTAATAAAAGTTTCACGCGCGATTTTGCGAGAGGCACGCTTAAAAACGTTGCGTAAATCACTGTCAAAATTCTAAGCTTAAAGTCCTTCAAATTTCGCGCGTTCTATCGTGTAATGTTAGGCGATCACAGGTTTGAGCGTGACACCGTTTTTGGCGCGGTCACTGAGAAAGTAGAAGTAGCTTGAAACCAACAGGAAACAAAGCGTCGGAGGGAGCTGGTTGGAGCTTCCTCCTCACATTCTTCAAGCGAGAGCCGAAACAATGCAACGCGTATGCCGGCCTTTCTATTCAGCTTGAAATTTGAAATATTCAGAACATCGGCTGTAGTAGTTTGAATCGGACACAATACTGCAATACTGCGGACACAATATTGCAGTCACGTGAGAAGTAGCCGATAGCCCTTTGGATTGAAGATATACACTGCTTGCGGGTCTAAAAGTTAAAGTTTTTTATATGCACGAAGTAGATTCGAAATGATGCTCTGAAATGTGAGAGCGTGTTTGGTCGTCTGTGTCGTTTAAAATTCATTGCATGGTGGCTGAGAGACAAGGATGTGATATGATGCAATTAATTTAAATGAAGGTACGAGTTCGAAGGTAGGCTCCATCGAATCAAGTAAATGATGTATCTTTCTTTCCAGATCGAGTGGCAAGAAGAGGAATATGATGCACCTAGAAAAATATTTCTCATTGTTTTATCCATTGAACACTCTAGACACTCTAGCAGGTAGCACTATGTACTTCAACAGTCATCGGGATACTCTAGAGATGTAGTGTAATTTAAAGTAAAATCGAGATATTTCTAGTAGTCAGACACAAACTTTCTAGCGTAGACCCTCGTACTCAGAGCGGCATTAGCAAAAGATGGAAATATACTGGGTACTCTAGCAGTCATAGGTACACTCTAGCAGCTGAAGATATTCTCGTTTCATACAATCTGAAATGTGTGAAGCTCATGACGCTTCTCGTAATGATCATCAATATTGACTCCTGGAAAGCTAGGTGTTGAGAGGTCTAGAGACACAGTGTTAGATTCTAGATACCCTAGTAAACAGAGGGACACTGTAGCTGAGATAGGGCTACATACACTCAAGACTGTCTAGTAGAATACATAAATGTAGCATTGCGTCTCTGTACCTATCAAGACTTCACTTGCCAGATTTAATTCTACCGAAATTTACGACAGCGCCATGAATTTGGAACGGAACATTCCAGTTGATCATTGCAATGGAGCTGTACGGACTTTGGCCGACAAAACACGGGAAAATGTTGCCACGTTGCTGCACATGTTTCCGGCATGTGTTGAGATGGAACACAAGCCGGCGGGAAACAGCCCCATTTCGTTCCAATACGCGCTGCGAGGACTATGAGGACAATTCAAGTCCCAGTCTATACGCGCACAAATTCCTACGTAAGAAAAGAAAAAGGATGAAAGAAAAGAAAAGGACGAAAAAGAAAAAGGATGAGTATAAGCTTGGGTCTGTATCAGAACTCGATAGGTGCTTAGCCCATTTTTGTTCCTCGAAAAGTATAATCAAAGGCTGCTTGCCGGCGACGTGATTATTACACAGAAAAAGCGTTCATTATAACGAAGTCGACGCCACATCAGAAATAGTAGAGGGCCTGCGACTCTCGAGTGATCAGGAGGTCGCTCGTTATCTTCTCGAGGAAGATAATTCTGAAGATGGTTTTTCGATTGCATCTACAAGAAGGCCTTGCCTGGCGTGTATGCCGGCGGAGAAACGCTCGTGCAAAAGTTCAAGACCGCCGAGTTGCGAAAAATCTCTCCACAGAATTGGCCCTCAGGTGCTCTGATCACACGGCCTTATGTAAGTCTCATCCTGATCTCGACGGCTGGGAATTAAAAAGGCGATTTTTTGTGAAGCACGACTCTCTCGTATGGGGACTATCCTGATAATAGATGTGAAAATAGAGTGGTATGTTGAGGAATATGAGCATATGTTACCATAAGTCTCAAACTGGGACTACAAACGAAAATACAGGTAACAAATATAAGCAACAAAACAAACAGGGACAACACACCTAAATAACAAACAGGGACAACAAGCATAAAGGACAAACAGAGACAACAAACACAAAGAACGAACAACTAACACAAACAACAAAAAGAGACAACAAACCCAAACAGCAAACAGAGATAACAAATCCAAACGACAAACAGAGATAACAAACCCAAATAACAAATAGTGAAAACAAACCCAAAAAACAAACAGACAACAAACACAACAAAAAACAGGGACGTGGACGTACAATCGTGCAGGAGGTCACTTTTCTTTTGAGTCTCAGACTATTTTCAACTTTTTCCTTCAAGTTATATCTTGTTTGAGATGGAAAATCACAAATTTTCACGGCCGTTTCCTGTGGCACATCAATGGGTTCCGTTAGGCTTATCTCAGCAAGCTCGATACACTTGCCGTCATTTTGAAACACCCTTGACTAACTTCTTGGCTGAGGTCGCTCGGAACGTACGATCCGTTTCGTAACTGCTCTTCTTCGGCGTACTAATGAAGCCACAACGCCATTTAGACACCGCATGCAGGTCTCAAAACGTACACGTGAACAGCGGAAACGATGTCCACACACCTCACCGTGTACGTGCAGCTGTTCAGATAAAAGTTAACGTTATCAGCTGGGCTATCAGTCATGATATATTTGAGTCCATTCGTCTAAAAATTACAAACACATTTTTCTTCAGGACATTGCATTATACGCGTTATGTAGTACGTTTATTTATTGATCTAAATGGCCTGGTTGATTATTGCCTTTATCTCAGTTTTGTGTGCTTAGGCTCTAAAAGCACAACATATCATACACCTCCATCATCGGAAAATCAAGTTACGTTGGAACCATGTCAGAGAGCTTGCTCCAAACTGAGTAACCGATGCCAATGCTCGAGAAATCCGAGGCTGCTCGAAAATATCTCGAAAACTTGCTCAACCAAAATCACTTCTTCAAAATAAATTCAGAGTTAGTAGGTGAAACCCTGAAATCAGAAAAAGAAAAGTAACCCTAGCTTTGCCCAATAGCCTCAAGAATCACACTAGTTTTACCATGCTGCATAACTTAAATTCAATTTTAAATCCAAATGGATCTACCGCAAATAAATTATTAACAAGAATTCTAAAACTATACTTTATTATTTGAGTTAGTATTTTATTGATCTTTGGTGTTCGTTGAGTTAATTTTTTGCTTAATTTTCTTTAAACATGTGCAAAATATTGACATTTCTATGATGACACCATCAATTCTACGTGTGCGATGCAGCTACACTCTGAGAAATTTTGACAACCCCGGGAGAATCAACCTTCTTTCACTTTCACCAGCTCAGTGTTGCAGCGGCAGATGGAGTGTCAGGGTATGTTTGACTATCTCATCGTATGTAGAATAAGTGTTTTGAATATAATATCCTCAAAAAGTGTGTTATACCAACTTAATATTTCAGCGAATTCATTCATTTATAATAATATAATAATGAATTTTTCACGAAAAATAGGAAGCCATTTTGACTTGCAGTGTTTTGAAAAAGTTAGCATTTCGCCCAAAGAACTTAACATCGATAGTCAAAATGATTCATTTTTTCCGTTTGATCTCTGCCCATCTGTGGAATTGTAGAGCATTCAGAGTAAGTTAAACTTTGGAATGGAATACCGTAGACTTACGTTAAGAATATCGCTGAGAGCAGAGTAATGCTTCTGCATGTGTCATCATAGAGTTACATATCTGAAAAAGTACATCAACATTCAATTATGGCACAAATTCGTGAGTATCGGTTTTGTGACCATCGTATGACGCATAAATGTGTAACAAAAATGCTCCTTTCTCTTTTCCCTCAGTTTAGCAGCATTTTTTTTTTTTGACGCTCAATTGTTGATGTTTGGAGTGCAGGAAATTAAGGACAACGCTGTACCTCTGACGCTACATCACCAAAGTACTTCACCAACGTTACATCGCTAAAACTACGTCACCTACGTTTCTTTACCAACGTTACAACACAAACGCTGGATCACCAACGCCGCGTTACTAACGCTAAGTCACCAATGCTGCGTCACCAACACTATGTCACAAATACTGCGTCACCAACTTTAGGTCACTAACACTACGTCACCAACGCTACGTGACTAACGCTATGTCACCAACGTTAGATCACTAACGCTACGTCACCAACGCTGCGTTACCACGTCACGTTACTAAGTACATTCGTGACGTCTTTCGGCCAATAGACATCATAAACTGCTCTCCTCTTCTGGCGTGAAGTCAGGTTCCTTATTCACACTTTTAGGTGGCTGCACCGTAACGAACATCGAACTCGATGCTGGGTTGAAATTCTCCCCAGCATCGACTGATACTGATGAAAAACTGATGAAAATTTAAATTCTTTGTTCCAACTGAAGCTCACGTGTGCATGCTGCAGACGTGAGTGTGTGCGTGCATCGCGAGCCACTGGTTCGCAGGTGCATGGTGTACTGGAAAGATATTGCAAAGTCTGCTTGAAATAAGAATAATAATGAAAAAGATGACGCTGATGATGGTAATTAAGATATTATTATTATTGGAGAAACGATAATGCTAATGTTAACAAGTAAGATAAAGAATAATTTCAGCGAACACGATAACACGGTTACTATCGTACGAAACTTTCAAGTCATGATGCACCGGTGCAAAAACAAAGTAGTAAAAATCTGCTTCATCGAGCTGCATCTTAGCGTAAATTGGAAGCTACAAGACGGGCGCATTTAGCAACACCAACAGTAGGTGTTGCTACTGCCAGACCTCTCATCTACGGACACCGCATTAACGGACTCTGCATTTACGGATATCGGATTGACGGAGAACACCCACTTGTCTGGTTACGTATTCGATTGGCCTAGTGTCCGGTACGGAAGAACAGGATAGTCACGCATCGAATATTCCTATCAACGGACAATCTCTTCCTCGGATTAACCCATTAATGAGAGGCTCGAGTGAAATTGCATTTGCGTGTTGTAAATTTCATCATGCAACACTTGAGTACATCTTGCGCTGAGTCGCATGATGCAAAACCCATGATGCGCTAACGCGTGGGCAGCAGTGCAGCAATGGTTGGTATTTCCTCGGACCGTTTGGCCTCCCGTGATCGTGAGTCACTTCAGAAGATATGACCGTCGCTATGTCGATGTGTTGCTTATCGGTCCCAGCCCCACATAATTGTTTATTGCTCCTAGCATTGTTTAATTGGTGGGACTTCCCAGTTCCGCTTATTGGTTCCAACCAATGTGGTTCAATGTCCAATGGTTTAATGGAAACCAGTTCAATGGTTTCCAACCATTGTTTAATTGTGAAGTGTTCCCAGCCCCACTTACTTGCTGTTGTTCCTAGCGTTGTTTACTTGTTAAGTGTTCCCAGCCTTGCATGGGATCGTTCCCAGCTTATTCACCGGTAAGGTTTCCCAGCCTCAATCACTAGTTAATCGATCCCATCCTTGTTTATTTACCAATCATTCCAAGCATTATAAGGCAATCACTTGCAGCCTAACTCACTTGCTAATCGTCGTCCTGTGCTGCTCAGAACAGGAAAATTTTTCGATGATCACCGTACAATTTGCTACAATAAAGGAAATGTATGTATTGTGATTAACGGAGATCTGCTCCCATGATTGACTGCGCCCGAGACTAAAGTATATTCTATCATTATTTAGCTCAGTTGGATGTTAGGCTATAGGCAGTTCTTCATAGCGGTAGGTAGTTTTCTAACGTATTCTGGTAGTTTTGCGCAGAATGTCTCTATGGGCGAGAAATTGGCTAATGGCCGCTTTCAGATCTCGGTAGTAATGTTATAAAGATGACGTCATGACCGCGCCCCTGCCCTGCTGGCCAGTGAGCTCTATAGAATTAAGAGAGCCGATTTTTATAGGGGTTTCAGTCTGTAAAATATTTGTGCCTGCGGAGCTGGTCGTACTGGTAATACTGGACACTCTAGACGAATACTTAGTCCTGTAGTTCAGAAGGTGAATCTAAGGTAAAATAAAGGCTCAATGAAACGTTAAAATGAATATTACATGGTTTTCAACTCTAAGAAATTTATAGGAATATTAAGTACTGTTTGCTACTGAAACGCAAAAAAATTAAAGATAACTTCATTACAATATTTCCATGACAGAGTTTTCTACTTATACCGCAATGTCCTAAAAATCATTGGTACTCAGTTTCTGCGCAGGTGTCAGTAATGAAAAATATTTTTTACGTATTTCAAAAAAACTTACGATTAGAAGGATAGAGTTGTTTCAGTCGACTCTCATTACAATAAAGCATATGAATCCACAACAGGAATTCATGCTCACGAATTTCATGAAATCTGAATTCGTACTTGTAGGAACAGCGATTGAAACACGTAATTCCATGAATGAGCTATTTATTCCTTTCACACCATTTAATCTCGAGTCACTGTATGAACGCACTTTTGCTATAGCTTTCTCCACGTAAAGCAACCTTGTACATTATTACTCGTTCGCATTATCATCAGTTCCTTGAAGATTGATAATGCGAATTAGAAGTATGGCTGTTCTGTAGATAATCATGTACGCGTACTTGCATTGCCGATAAGAAACATGTTCCTCAAATGTGGAATAAGTAGAATTAAATTAAATAAATTATTAAATTTGTACAGAGGCTAGTTTCATGACCTTCTTTCGATATATTTATACATAACCTCTCCCCCTCACGTTTTTGAACTAAATCCTTATTACAATAACTGGCTCTCTAATTGTTAACGGTGTTTTCTCCACAACAATGAATTTCTCTTTTAACGGCAATGGAAACTCCCTTTCATAAATATACGCTTTTTAAAAACTTGTTTTTTCCACAGCTTCACAAATTCTTCGTTATATATAATGGATTCTTCGTGTTGTTACTATTTTTTCCGAAGGTTTTCTTCATTAGTTGGAACTCGGTAGTGTACCACCAACAGATCATTTTAGAGAAAGATTCTGACGTCCTCGCAATACGATTGCTCTTCGTAAGTCAATATTCCACATCCACGCCAGTATCAGAATTGCAACCGTCATCTACTTCAGTGAAAGGCACTTTCTACTAATTTTCTTCTGTGTACTTATATCTAGAACTTAGGAAATACATACAGTATAAAAAATATGCACCAAATATTCAGGGATTTTAGGTATATATGAAACCGGTCACTTCTCCGTAAAAATTTAGCAACTCGTACACTTTCTACAAAAAAACAGCAAAAAAATGTAAAAATCATGGGCTCTTTCTCCTGTAACCGATTTTACGACCAAGTACGGTAAAAACTCACCGGGTTTCCTAGGTATAATCGAGACGTATTTGTTTACGGTTTGCGTAGGGATCCCTTTACACACCTACCCACATTCATTTTTTGGCGCATCTCCTCTTTCCCCGAGCACGGCACCCCTACTCAACCAAGCCGAGCTCCCGCCACTCCCTCTCTATACTCGCAACTTTCTACACCTGACACCGTCTCCTCAGGAACACTTTCATTCTCGTTCACTGGAGAAATGCTACCACCGTGGGGATGCCGCTCTCCGGTGACGTCACGTGTGCGTGTGTGCGCCTCTTACTAAAGAGAGCTTTCTAGTTTTACGGCCTGAGCACGAAAGGAATTTGGATGCTGATTAAATGAATGTAGCGTAACATTTAAAGCTAAGATTACGAAGCCTGTTCACTTAATTGAGTAATTGCCCTGAAGAATGAGTGCTCAAAATTTCGGGTCTCTGCTTTAGAAAACTAAAAGAATTCTGCGTCAGGGTTAAAGACAACTTTACTAAGAGGAGCACGTGCATTTTTTCTTCTGAGACTCATAGGTGTGTAGATGTTGTGTTTTCAAACTGAACTGAAGACGTGCTGCGACAAAAAAATGTGTTCTTTTGAACGTGAGAAGGTAAAAGATGCCATCCTATGATATCATGACCAGCCATGAACTTTCTACAGTAAAACGGTGCAGAGCATGTGCAAGACAATCTCCAGGCAGGATGAGATTAAAACAAGTGTGATGCAACAGACTGGAAGAAAAAGAGGTAATTTGAAAGTATAACAAAAGGCATTGATGGAGATGGAATAGGAGACTTCTGTGCAGCGCTGTCATTTGTATTCTCTAGCAAGAGAAATGCCTAGAAATTAGCACCAGCGTCTTGAGATTTTCAAACTTACTTGCAGATGCGGATTTTAGGGACAAAAACCAACAGGGTTTCTGTTGCTATGCTTTCTGCATACGGTGAGCTTCGATTTATTCCGGTGGCCATCGGTTTTCGTGATTGATCTGCTCGAAAACTTCCGGCGAAAACTGAATGTACGACTGATGGGGCGTGAGGCACAGAGCGAATGCTCGAAAAACTAGAGAAAATATAGTATATGTTGAGAGTTGCCATGCAGAAACCGAAGTTTTGACGTACCGTATTGCCAGTCGTATATTACATTCACGCTCTACTCACAGTGTAAAACGTATGAAAATATACGCAAGAACCTGAAAAATAATTAACCCGATGCTTAAATTTACATAGAAATTCTTTTACCTTTCTATATCCCTAGAAATCGGCAGAAGCAAAGAAGAGAGCGACTAATTTTATGGTTTTCCCATCAAAAATCATCGATGAATTAGGATTTTGAATTGCATCTGGTCAGCGGTTACAATGAATCAAATGATTTTCAAGACGAGTCTCACTTCAGTAAAAGTTGTGCAGGAACTGTAAAAGTATAAAAAATTTTTGAGCACTAAGGCAAAAGTGAGGCCGCATTCAGATTTGTGCTCAGAGTACGTGCAACTCTTCGAATAACAGTAACTCAGGAAGGGGCACAGAGTTAGTGTGGTAGCCCATAATAATAATTTAGAATAACTTTTACACTGAGAAAATACGTTGTACTTGAAAGAGACTAATGTGTGTCGCACGATTATCGAATAATCGACTCACAAATGTGTGTTGTAACTATATTACGACACACTTTTTTGTGTCATGTGACGGTACGATATATATATATACACATGTCAAAAATAACGCACCTTGCACAATCCTACGGTATTTCCAGCGAAGATTTGACTTACTAAGATTAGCCGTTATTTTTGTACATGAAGTTTAAATATGGGAAAGATAAGTATATTAAGTGCTATATCACCAAACATATTCAGCTGTTACATTTTATGCACAGTAATATTTATAATTTGTACCGGTGAAGAACACATTGTAACAATGAACTAAATCATCAATCTGTTACGTTGAAATAAATGCAGAGAGTACACCCGCTGCGCTTATTCAGCAACGGGACCACATCCCCACGCATAACCTCACACGCCACCTGTCGCTACAGCGATTAGCAGAGGTGTAAAGGTCAACACCCTCTAAGGAGACAAACTTTTCAGCGTGCATCCTAAAAAATAGACATTTCAAATGACAAGAACGTAGTACAAAGGCAGTCCAACATAACGGCTAACCTAAAAACAGCAACCTGAAATACGGACAATCCGTCGCACCGCGTATTCCGAAGAACTACAGCCCCGAATATCCCCTTGAAAAAATTTGTAACTTTGATATAACAGCAATGTCTACAGGAACTCCTGTGCACATGACTGCAATGTAAGAACCTCAGTATGTAACGGAATATACAAGCTGCAGTTCAGTTCATGTTTTGAAACTCAACGATTCATTAAATATATAAAAATAAATAATTCAACTTTAGAGATGAATTATTATCTGTGTTTTTTTCAATCTCAGTATCAATGACGTCTTGTTGTTGACCGAGGAAAAAAAGTACAAACACAACTTCATTTCTTTCTCAATTTCACCTATGTTTCCCAAACTTGCATTTACCTTAGTTTATTTAGTAGACATGATTGTATCATATGTTGCTTCGTGAGTAGGAAAAAGAACGGAGTGGAGAATATCGTGCTTATTTGCAGCTGTTGAAACCCAATGAATAAATGAAGGTTAACTCATCAACAGTTCGCTTTGGGTACGAATTTCTTTTTTGGGTTACATTTGTTCATGAATCCTGAAAACGTCATCAATTTTTCTCGTTGTTGTCATTGGAAGGGAATTGAACTGAGCCTCACACAAGAGAAGTTCCATGAAGTAGTGAGTAGCAAAGGAGTTTTTTTGTGGTTCATGTAAACACACTATGCTGTGTTTATGATTGTGTCCTCTATGTTGCACGCGTAATACATGTCATGTGGAATGTTTCTGAAATAACGCCTGAATAACTGGCATTTCAATGTAGTCTAAATGTGTAATTTATTCAAAATTATTGATCAGTTTTAAGACGTGAACTCATATCTGTGCTTTTTTATCATTTTTCAATGAAACATCGCATTGCAGCCTGTATTTCTGTTTGAAAATATTCATGCAACTGAAGTTTGCGAAATAAATGTTTTGAATTTCGATATAATTTCGGCAACTGGACTTACTGCGTTCATCCTCTAAGTTGTACGTTTTCTCATTAAGCTAATCGCAGTGTTGGCACAGCTCATTATTCTTTCTTCCAACACACTTGAACGTTCTTGCAAATCAAGGACATAATTTGTGTTGGTACATTGGTGCCGCAGTAACTTATTTGATGATTCTACTTGAGTAGTACGAATCATCGCGGTTGCAAGTTGGCTTACAAAGTGTTTCATTACTTCGGTAGAGTAGGAGAAGAAAACTTTTTAGAATTTGAATGAAAACTAGACATAAAGAAAACTAAGGCTAAGTACAAATGTTTGGCCGGCCCACACCTTGGCACAGTGCTCCATGCAGCGCTTCAGTCGGTCGGTGTCAGGTTCTTTATTGCGCTTGAGGTGACGATGTTCTTGATTCTTTATTACTAACGCCATTCCTTACGTGTTCTGAATTGTCTCCTTACATGTTCTCCAATATCCAATGAATAGCGTAATTGAATGAATATAAGAGAAATTATAATAACAGTACGAAAACCTTTTCACGAAATACTGTTGAATGAATATTTTTAATTCATATCTAACCATGCCACGCTGCATTTCAGTCAACGTATCTATTGATAAGGTTTTCATCCTGTTATTATAATTTCTCTGATATTCATTCAATGATACTGTTCATTTTCTGATGCCTTCGCAACAACTCAAATATTTTTGTTCCGGTGTTCAAGTCTAACTGAGGGTTTCTGTCCGTATTTCAGCGATTATCGTTGAATTTTTCATCGCTTTCGAATCGTACGAGATATTGGCAGTATTTTTTTATTGAGCGGTCTGATATTCAATCGCTGTCAGACATTTCGCTCCGCCAAAAATGGCGCGACAAATGATATTAATTTCTTACGATACCCTCTTATTATAAATCTGGCAAGAAATGTTTTCAGTATCCCTGAAACGGACTGCCTTCTCTGACAGTCTCGCTGATTCGGGATACAAGCGCCGGAATTTTCCCCTATCTAAATCCATAAGAGTGTGACAGAGAGAGAGACAGACAGACAGACCAACCAACCAAGCAACACTGGACTATTATTATATAGTGGGAGTAGAAAGAAAATGAATGATAATTTTCATTTATAATGACACAGTGACGGAATAATAAATTCAGATAATTATGGTGAGTACAATAATGAACACACACTACTAGGGTCCTCTTAGATCTGATGTACTGTGGAGTAGAAAAAGCTCAGGCAGATGGAAGACGATCCAGTTTGTCCGACC